>WEDG01011587.1:0-86677 GCA_017591395.1 Schistocephalus solidus
ACGGAACGATTATGTGCCACAACCTGATCTGCAAGGCGCATCGGAACGATCATGCGCCACAACCTGATTGGTGAACTTTCTCCCTCACAAGACGTTCAATTAACTTTCCTAGCAGATACTTTCAATTTGCATTCCTATATTGCGTAAAAAAGGCTATGCAAAAATCTTAATAATGTCTTTTTAAAACCCACTGACACTGTGAATCAGAGCCGGCGTATTAACCAGTTCTTTCAGCTTTAAAGCTGCTTGAAATTCATGTACCTTAATGGGCTTTCACGATTCGCCTTGACGAAATTTTACGGTTTAAAGAGACAGACTAGTTCCTTCCAAAATTATTTATAGACTTTTTAAACACTTTGCCAAGTTGATCAGTTGCAGGCTTCATACACCTAATTACGAGAAAAGTCCAGTGGATCAGATGTATCTTAGTATTATGTTAGTGGTAGGTAGCATCCTACTGCCAAAGAAGGGCAGGGAAGATGCAGTAAAATATTTTCATTAAAGTTTTATCTCTGACTTCTATTTTCGAACACGTTCTTTGCCTGTCGACGTGCATACGGCCAAATGCCTGGAGGTGATTCGAGCTGTGCGTGCGTCGCTGAAAGTGTCCCTTACTTCTCTTTCGCAATCTTGAGAGATATATGTTGGACCGACACGAAATTTTATTGATCAGCCATAGTTGTGTCTTTTGGAAGTAAATGTTCTTCCTTTGTTCTCGCTGTTGTGGCACGCCATGAATCAGATTTTAAAGAAGGCAATCTGTCTCACTTTTAGACCACGCCTGCACAGCATTAGCTTTATTCTGATCGGATTGTAAAACAAGAATTAATAATTTCAGTTTATATAAGGAAGTACACCGAAATATGTGTATTCGAAATTACACTTGTCAATCGCTCGTAGATGGTGTACTCCTTTTATGAAACACCCCATTTCGGGATGTTTTTCCATCGAAATAACATGAAAAGACACACTTACCGTGGGTCTTCCGTTTGCAACGGATGAGAACGGTTGCATCGAAACGTTTCCAATTTAACCAAGCATCTGCCTGTCCACGTAGCGTCTTCATTGATTTGGGAGAGAGGGGGGTAGGGCGGTTAAATAGGACGGACAGACAGGTGACCTTCATATTCAACCAATGAAAATGTGCGACAAAATGGATTTCCAAACAGCATGCTTCAAAAAGACTAACGAAAAGGCATCCCCTCCAGAGGGCAACTCAGCCAGATGGCAAGTCGGGGAAAGGTCGTTTTCGGGCGTGTCAGCCACGGAATTAGGGACCACACTGCAGGTGGTCTCGCGCTACTCCCGTGTCCTAACGTTATCCCTTACCCTATTATTAACACTAAACCAAACGCTGACCCTCGTAACTATAATTCTGACCCTCCTAGTTCTAACCTCCTGGGATTTAGCGTTAGGCCCCCCGCAATGCGATGGGATACATATTTCCGTGGTCTACTTTCGGAGAAAACGAGCATTTTATAGGCTGCGCTCGGCAGTACTTCCATCAGTTCACATAGGGACTGGGGCTGTGGGTTCAAACGGTGAAAAAGAAGCTACTATTGAGGTTTTTCGTTTCGTTAATCGATTTGCTTAGCCAAATTACCCGTCTCAAGTAGAAGGAGGGCTTAACGACATGCCTGAAGTTCGAACCGGTGGTCGATATAAATTTACACGCAAATTGGGCTCCACCATCCGATTACCAGTTGACTGCAGTTGTCGTAGACCAATGGTTGGTAGTAACAAGTTGTGATCCCTGCAGATAAAGAGGTTATTACATGTATTCTTAGAAGACACATGCCTAGATCCAGCAATACGCTATAGTGCCGCAGAGACTTCTGTTCATGTTCTGCAATCACGGGCGTGAACAGATAGCAGCTATCTCGAAGTCACACAGCTAGCAGTATGCGCAAACACCAACGAATCCCCGTAGGATAACTCGAATGCCGAGACAAAATCCCAAACTGGTCTCTTGATAGCAAATGAATCAGCTACCCGGAGAGGGCTGAGCAACACTGGTATAGTCACACTGATCGCGCCTCGCTTGAGCGTCGTAATCCAAACAACTGCGGTTGAGCGGGACTACTGTGCCCACGCAGGCATCACTCAACTTTGTTTAGCCTACTTTTCGTAGATCCGGATCCAACTATTATATATTCGGTGAGTTAATACTGTCAAACAAGGTGCGTAGCTAACCGCTGGCTGGTGGTCTTCGTCAGCAGTCACAGATGCTCGACTATGGCCACAGTTGACGTCTTTCAATTGGACGATACTTAAAGAGAGAGTGTTGAAATCAGGATCAAATACCCCTCCTATCGGAACATCGTGCCAGCCAGTGACAGGATCGTCGCAAAATGGCTGTCTCTGGTTTTTGAGACGGACGGGATACGGGACTGGCTCTCCTTAGAAAAATTTCAGACAACCTGGTTATCTGATGCCCGCTGAAGATTCCGAACAGTTTTACCCCATAGTTAGCTGTGATTGTACCGTGCAGAGGGAGTAATCCTGCATAGCCTTGAAGTTGGGGTCACCCAAACCTAACTAGCTTAAGCAATATGCGCCGAGTCGAGTCATTTTAGTAGAGACGCTTGAGGCCTCTTCCGAGGACGCGGAAGAGTCCGCTTCAGATCCCAGTAACGAGACCATTGGGAGGTTAAGCACGGTAATTCCTCACGTGTGGCGCTCTTCCAAAATTACATAGTCTGGGTCGCAGCCAAGTCTCCAAAGATGCATGGTTAGAGCCCATTGCGCCACATGTGCTGGCACAATGCATTGAGCTGCCTCAACGCCCTTGGACACGTAGTCTACTGAGCTTCGTGCTTGGCCGTATCTCGAGCAGCAGTGACTTGAGGTCCCAGACATTTGTACGAGTTGAGTGGTCTCAGCTCAAGCACGAACGAGCCCCTCCTACTTCGCAAGGTGGCCAGGGGTTATCTTCTCACTTCGACGAACACACGGTAGAGTACGCACAACAACTGACCACGAAGTTCCTGTTAGAAAGCTGCCGCCCGTACGTCGTCAACTCGGGCGCTCAAAACTAACAGCACCGATCCACAGCGCACAAGTAAATCTTTGGCCCACTTACACAAGTTGAAGTAGACAGGTATCACTCCAGTGTTAGTGGAAGCGATCCTCGTCGTTTGGCACCCTGAGAAGAGGACTTAAGGGAGTAGACAGCCTACACCTACTCCGCAATCTGTCAAGCCCACAAAATTTTGCCTTGCGCTATCGATGAAAGGGCTTGGATTTGCCTCGGTTGGCGCTTGCTCCATCTTCCTCTCTAAAAGCCACCACCGGAAGTCCATTGCGCGGACTGCTGCTCTAAGACGTCCAGACTGGTCCTTCAGCTGACGCCCGCCAGCTAAAGGTAGTGCAGGCAACCGCAATCGGTCAATGGTGCGCTCACTCCGCGTTCGAGATTGGCGAAACCATCTGGACCAATAGCGCGTGTCCGGAATGTATACGGCTTGTGAACCGAGGAGTCCGATTAGCATCGGCAGACGTAAGCACCTTACGGGATAAAATTGGCTGAACCAGCCACGGTGGAAGCCCTCATCGACAAGAACCCCACGCGAAAACGAAGTGTCGTTACTTTGGAGGCGGACACCGGCTCAGGCACTATACGACCCTGACAAGACACCAAACGCCACTAATCATTAGGGTCTGAGTCCGTCCAATCCCAAGATACAGGCTATAAGATTCGAGGAAAAAAACTTCGATATAATTTACATCAAGATACGCCAATAAACCGGCAAAATTCTCGCAAAATATGCACATATATATAAATATATAAAAATGTCTAGGGAGAGCTTATTTCTTGGGAGTCTTCTTGACGGTTGGTTTCTTTGGTTTAGCTGCTGCGACAACCTTCTTCTTCGGTGTCTTGGGCTTGTGAACTTTAGGGGCGGCCTTTCCGGGTTTAGCTGCAGCCTTCTTCGGCTTTGCGGATGCCTTTTTCGGTTTAGTAGGTGTCTTCTTCGGTTTAGCAGACGCCTTCTTCGGTTTGGCGACAGCTGTCTTTGCTTTGGCGGTCTTCTTGGGCTTTGCCACCTTCGTAATCCCGGCTGGGGCCTTGGCCTTCTCCGAGAGTTTGAAGGATCCGCTGGCACCGACGCCCTTCGTTTGGATCAGACGTCCTGCCTTAGCTCCCGAGATCAGAGCCCGGCGGACTTGTACTTCAACCACCTTTTCCGCGATGCCAGGATGGTGCGACTTGATATGTTTGACAATGGCCTGACGGCTGGAGCCGTTGCGTTCCTTAAGGTCCTTTATAGCCGTGACGACCATATTAGCGAATGGCGGATGGCTCTGGGACTTCGAAGGCTTCTTCGCTGCTTTCACCTTCTTTGCGGGGGCGCCAACGTGGGCAGCAGGGGCGGAGACAACAGGCTCGGACATGACGACGCGCAACGCTGATTAGCTGGCACGGCCGTGAGCTTCGCTTATATAGCACATATGACTAGCTCGCATCGAAGTGAATTACGCGCGCGCGTGCGCCATGCTCTCGTCTTCTGTACACTCGGATAACCCACACGCCTTTTTAGATTTTAACTTACATATCTTCTTCACCGTTTCCCTAATTTCGCTAAAAAATATCCTATGTAAAAGAGGACATCCTAAGCTCTCGAGTGGTACCAAAATGTCTGTATTTAGCTCCAAGACTTTTCAAAAAACCTCCTTAAATGACGATGAATTTGCACATCAAATTGTTGTACCTTAGATATAGGAGCCGTGCGTCGAAATAAAAATAAATTTTTATATTTTTTTGTCCATTTTAGAAAGTTGAGATCCCAATTATTACGGTAAATGTTATAAATTGGCTTACTGCCTGTTAGAAGTTGTGTGAGATGACTTAGAAATGACCGAACCTACTACGGAATTTCACCATTCATTTGGTAGCGCCCGAGATTTCCGTGGATATTTGAGCGAAAAATTGACTGGTAATCTATACCTAAGAACCTACGAGAAAAAGCCTTTTTTAATCTTAATACTACGCAGAGTTACCGTCATTTGCTACATAAACCGGCCCAGAAAATTAGAACCTGACCATATCAGGTTCTGATTGGCCAGTACTAATTTCGAAAGTAAGTGGCGCGCATTTTTGATTTAATTTCTTCAGTTCTTTGTACTTTCCGCTTCGCAACTTTCTTGGTTATATCATATAGTGGAGGGCTAAAATGAACTAAAATCCATAACTTTAGGCTAACTCTTCGGTTAATTAACGTATTTGATTAAGGAGGCCCAGAAACTAATCGCTGGTAAATTGGACTCGCCAGGAAGAGTTGGGAAAACGAACTCGGGGTAGCCGGAGCAAAATCCGGCTAAGAACCGTTTCGCATTTAAGAACCAGGTACAAATCGTATAATTAACTGTTCATTTATAGGCACAACAACTTTTACAATTTTTGGCTCGGAAATATGGTAAACATCCTCCTTCGCTAGACGAAAACCTAACACTTGATTAGCTATGTTGAATAGTTTTTACGAGCAGGCGACACTTTTCTCGGAAAGAATAAAGATCAAGAAACTGTTCTTTCACACCGAAGATTTAACACTTAATATTTTCTCCGGAAATAAGATTTTTATTTTCAGATCTGCGATTACGGGCATTTTACTACATCAGCATACTGTGACAAGATTAACAGCAACTCACAGAAGACACGTTAAGTTCCCTCTTCCCTTCAAACTGTCAAACTTATAATTATTGTTCCTGCAGAATTTTCTCAAGGGAAGAAGCTCAGGACGTAGTACATTATGTCAATCACAGTTTTCTACCAACGAATATCTACGGTACTGACTGAATTGGCATTTAGAAACCTTTATATTCGAAATCACCTGGTCTTGCTCCCTGGATCTTGCAAAAACTGCTACCCCCCAGGGATGCCGCTGCTCCATCACTCAAACTTGGGTTTGGAATGCTGCACCAATTTGATATATAAAGACCTATAACTACTCAATAGGGTCGCTTGCCGAAAGCTGATTTGTTCAAATTTCCAGGTGCGGGAACGAGAATAAAATCCTTGCCTGGCCTAGTGAAGGTTGTGCGGGTCCCTGGAGCTAGAAAAAGTGTCGTCACTTAAGAACTGACCAGGCCATCGAAAACAGAGTGTGGTCATCAAAGCATATGCAGGGCCTACAACGTATCGATTTTTGCGGTCGAGCGAGTAGCACTGTCCTTTTTAAAGGTGGTGCCCGGCGCCAAAACCGACCACAACTATCCGTAGCGTTCAATTAAACGGCGCAAAACTGTTAAGATCCGTCAGTCAAAAGGGATCTACACTGGTGCAATCTGTAGATAGGACCAATTCCCGGAAGGGGAGAGCATTTTTATGAAGAATCAGTGGTTTACGTTGCATAAATACTGGCTACTCTACCATACTCATAGCAGGGGTAAAAGCCAAATGTTTTTGGTTAATTCCTGTTTTGTCCGTAGGGGGAATCAATCAGTATACATTACGGACTGTCAGTGGGCAGGATGTGAATATTGTCCGGTTATTCCACGGTAGCTGATTAATTTTAGCTGAAATATTCGTTTTCACGTCCAAACCAAATACGAGCAGATTTGTACGGACGAATTTACTCCCAGATTGCACATTTCTTTCTGCGGGAATAAATTGACTTCACTTGTGTTGTCTAAAATACTGGTACTTTATTCAAATAAATATAGCCACATGAGTTTTTTCTAAACAATGTGCTAAGGAGTTTTGATGCCCGCCAACGATAAAAACCGGTTTCCAACCTCCAGCAAAATGAAAGAAAGAGCATCCGAAGCTGCTAACCGAGCCCCGTTGTGAGCTTCTAATCGATCCACGTAGCCAATTGACGGCAGATTTCGGGTTTCCACGTGATAAATCTCGTAAAGCAAGATCTATACGACTAATAATTCGCTCAGCCCACCGGAGTCAAGACGGTCAAGGGATGTGAAATTCACGCCTGCCATTGAACCCGTTGAAAGGCTAGACCGGCGGTGGCGGCGGCACAAACCTCCGGAACGACCGACATGGAACACAAGTGTTATATAGCCCCACAGTTAACAATACGTGAAGTTCTGGTGGAGTTTTTCAAGCTCCGACTCATTTCGAATTACGATAGGGACTAAAACATTGTGTTCTCTCCCAGCAAAGCTTACTGTCTCAGGATCGACGGGAAAACAAAAGCAAATTTTAGGCTGAATACTTGGTACCCTCGCGTGACTGCTTAAGCTGGGGTAAGAATCAACCAGTCCATTTCTAGCAGAAGCGTTATGAAACAACCAAATATTTATTCTACTCACTATTCGTCAGTGTTTATGTCAAACAGTACAGGCTAATATTGCAGATGTTTCCATTGTCTAGAGGTGTTAATGCCAACCCTTACTTCCTGTGCTCCGTGAATCCATACAAGATAGAGGTTTACTGGCTAATTTTTCTTTTGTGGTCTTTATGTGAAGAGGATATTATCAGAATTACTATTTAGATTGAACCATATAGTGTTAACTAGAGTGAACAGTGGATTTTACGAATTACACAGCAAAATGTTTAACTGGGTGGATCGAACCCATATTTTTTTAAAAAAATTAGCAAGCGCCCTATACTGACCAGACGTGTGAAGGGATACGGTGCTCGTGGTTAAGGGGTTGTTTTAGGAAAACTCCAGTTCCAACGTGCGCGCCATTAAAGCCAGACCTCAATGGCGTTTCATCCAATGAATTTTAAGCCACCTTTTACCGGTATTATACGACAGTTAGTGTTAAGAAGTCATTACAATGAAGTGCCATGAAGCTTCATGCGAAGGGCGTTCGTCTGCGTGTCGCGCCGCAGCAGGTCCCAGCCCACTTCCTCAATCGATGCACGACGTGAATGTCGAACAGTAAATCGACCGAGCTGCAGCCCGTCTGCACGCGCGCGTGCGCGTGCGTTGACATCCACCAGCCCCTGTCGGCTAATGTGGGATGTGCCTTGCGCGCCGCACATGCGCAGCGCGAGATCGCGAGCCGAGGTGTATGAGTCATCGCAGGCACAAACGCGCGCACACCTGCACCCGTGCCGGGAGCTGATTGGTTGGCGGCCTAGCATGGCGTACGTATGCCGGCGTCCTGACATCGCATCTGTTTAAGGCCATGGGCGCGAACATCAGCTGTCGGAGCTATCAACAGCTGCTAGCATCTAATGTCTTAGTGGGCTTAAATGAGTTGAATCAAGAATTGCCGACGGTGTTACCCTTTGAAAAGGTTTATAAAAAGAAATTCGTGGTGGGCAGCCAGTCTCCGAAACATGCATGTTTATTTCATCTTAAATATAAATGTTCACTGTAATAAACGGCGGCCTCAGTGGGAATTGGGGGCAGAATTGTCGGCGGTTCGAACTTCATGTTTATCCAATTTACGGGGAATTATGCATCTCCGGATGATACTAAATAATCTTCCGTCAACCGGGGGGAATATAAGTGTAGGCTCTGTTTTTTTTTCGAATTTAGGATAAACAACTATGTCAGGACTATTGACAGTTGTCAACACAGCCCAGTCCTCTGTTTATCCACGTTTCGGATTTTCGATGTGAAGCAAACCGGTTGTAATATAGCAATTATATTTCGGACTGCTTGTGTTGATATTGGTAGAGTACGCAGCTGGAACTACAATAGTTGTCGTGATAGCAGCTTGTTTCTGCTGCCTACTCAGCCAAAGATGTCCATATTCCTGGGTTTCACGCAAGTCATGTGTCTCTGTGCATGAAACTAAAACAGTATAAGAAAAACCTTGGGCTCGAAAGCATTCCTGGTATCCTCCAGAGCCCTCATGGGCGACTTTTGAGCCACAGTACACCAGTTTAAACAAAAATTTTGATTCAAACTTAAAAATGCATGCGTTTCTGACGCTCCCCTTGCCAGATCAATTAACAATCTTTTTACCGAAACCGAGGCGATTAGCGTTTCACGGGTTTGCAGGAGCAAACTGATGAATATCGTACATAGGTAGAAGACGAACTAACACCCAACAGGGACTAAGTTGTCAGAAAGACCGCCCGTTTAAATTGATGTGGAGCACTATTATCATCGGAGGGTACAGTGAGAGGGAATTTATCCGAACCGACCTCACACTTAGCATATTCCGCTGGCAAGAGACTGTAGGTGGGCCGGGCGCGGTACCTAACCTGACGTATAACGTTCCTTAAAGAGTGCCACAAACTGCTTGGGTTCTCTTTCAACACGGACCAACCTTCGCTAAACCGGATGTCACATTGGTGGTAGTTATAGTAATGTCACACTATAAAGGAGCCCTTCGCACCTGACATTCAGTTTCGAGTGTCTAGTTGCCTTCTCAGTTTGTTCCTGTTTGTTCCTGTTCACACTTTTCATCTCCTGCCACAGTGCAATGGCGATATGACAATGAGGTTTCCTGCTAATCGGGTGTCTGCCAGATATTTCCGCGTGCATTGCGAGCGTAAGTATGAAGTTTACCGCTAAATTTCATATTTCCCTATCCGAAAATGTGCAATGGCTGAATAAAGGAAGAACATACCTGTCGCCGGATGGAGTCACCACAGATAGGACAATGGACTGGTTGCTCGATGTTAGAGAATCAGGCTTAACGCTCAATGACGAAGGTTGGCCAGTGTATCCAAACCTGGGGTTTGTTACAGCCATGGCCAGAACAGACCATATCAGCCTCCCTGGCCTTTGTCAGCATTCATTTCCGCCATCTTCCAGATTTGGCTTCGGTTGCTTTGCTACTAACCTAGGACGATGTAGTTGTCTTGTCATTTGTGCTAATTACTCTGGACAATCGAAGGTAAGCATTATTCTCCGGTGTCAGATCCACGAAGATGAGATAATATTCCTCATTTCTTGGTACGTTTTATACAGTTAACGGGTCACGAAGTTCATGTTCTTGGTTCCGTGGTATTTTTTGAAGTCCCACGGAAGCCAGGTGCGTGTTCATGCGATTGAATTGGGCACGAGTGAAGGTATTTTCTGCGGTGTTGGGGAGGGATGTGCCACCATAGGCTGGCGGTTCCCCTAGTGTCTGTGGATGTGAACGATGGTGGCATTCTCGAGGGGTGTATCCTTGTCACCAGATATTCTGGAAGACCGAAGTAAGTGTTTTGTGTGTTGTTCGCCACCGTACTGTAAATGTCGCCGAAATCGCCCTAGCCCCTGGTGATTTATCACTGGAAAGCTGCTGCACTGCTCTCACTGTTTGTTTTTTTCGAGGGAAGGCGAATAATTGAAGTAGCCGGAAATCTAAAAACACGGCGGGCACCGGCTGATGACAGAACTTAAAATACTCTTCCAGGCAATGTGGCGCCAAGGACAAGTTCCTCAGGATTTCAAAGAAGCGACCATCGTCCATCTCTACAAGCGGAAGGGAAACCGACAACTCTCTGATAATCACAGAGGCATCTCGTTGCTCATCATCACTGGGAAGATCTTCGCCCGTATCCTTCTCAATCGTCTGAACGGTCACCTAGAGCAGGACCTGCTCCCGGAAAGCCAATGTGGCTTCCGACGACAACGCGGAACAACCGATATGATCTTCGCCGTCCAACAGCTACAAGAGAAGTGCCAGGAGATACAAATTCACCTATAAACTACCTTCGTGGATCTGACGAAAGCATTTGACACGGTTAATCGTGATGGACTGTGGAAAGTCATGCGGGAATTTGGATGTCCTTAGCGTTTCATGCACATGGTGCGTCAGCGTCAGGACGGAATGGTGGCGCGCGTCACTGGCAACGGGATGGTATCTGAAGCATTCGCAGTGACCAACGGGGTGAAGCAGGGCTGCGTACTGATCCCCACCCTCTTCAGTCTCATGTTCTCTGCTATGCTGCTGGACGCATACCGTGACGGGCACTTTCGCAACAGTCGGCGTATGCAGGCTTCAACGCGCGTGTCGACGGCTACAGTCTATAACTTGCTCTTCGCGGATGACTGCACTCTTAAAACCATGACGGAGGAGAGCGTGCAAAGGAGCATGAACCTCTTCACCACAGGCTGCGCCAACTTCGGATTAACAATCATAAGAGCCAAAACAGTTTTCATGCGCCACCCGCCACCCAGCGCGGAACGCAATGCTCCCCGAATCAATGTCAACGGCGCTTAACTTAAAAATTTGGAAACCTTTGCTTATCTTGGAAGTACGCTGTAACGCAACACGAGAATCGATGACGAGGTTGCCCAACGGATCTCCAAAGCTAGTCCGGCCTTCGGCCGGCTGCAGGCCTCCGTGTGGAATCGCCAAGGTTTTCGCCTGAACACCAAACTGAAGATGTACAAGACCGTCGTCTTGAAGACACTGTTTTATGGAGCTGAGGCCTAGACCGTCTACTTAAACCAAGCTGCCTCTGCAGAATACTGAAGCTGAGATGGCAAGACAGGATCCTGGACATGGAAGTCATGGAGTGGACCAGAAGCCTCAGGATCCACGCCATGTTGAGGCAACTGAAACTGCGATGGAGCGGCCACCAGGTGAGAATGGATGACGAGCGAATACCCAAACGACTTTTCTACAGAGATGTCGCTATGGGTGGTCGATGACAGGGAGGTCAAAAACGAAGCTACAAGGACACTTTGAAGAAATCTCTGAAGCAACTGCAAATCAACCCGGCGACATGGAAGGATGTCACCCAGGATAGACCGGCATGGAGAAGATCCGTGAAGACTGGTGCAGTAATCTATGAGGCCAACCAGATCGCCGCTGCTCAGGCCAAACGGGTGGTTCGCAAGTCACAAGCACCGCGGACCAACACCGCCAATGGCCAAGCCTTGCCAAAGTGCCCGCGCTGTCAACGCACATTCCGCGCGCGAATCGGCCTGGACGGACATATTCGAACTCGTTGCAATAACAATCCCACAACATCAACATCTGCCAAACCTGCCTCAGACCCCACGACGACGACCACCCCAACCACTGATAACAACTTAATCGATGCCCAGCCGCCCACGATCACTGACACCATCCTCCGGCCTCCACTTCTTGCGCCAATCACGGCGACGAACACCAGTTGCCCCACTCCCACCACCTCAGTAGCCACCTCCGACTACCTCCCATTTTTCACCTATTACCTCCAACACCACCACTGCCCCCAGTACCAGCGATGGGGACTCGGTACTAACCTGTCATCATTGCGATCGCACATTCACCTCACACATCGGCCTGGTCGGTCACTTGCGAAGCCATCGCACAGAGACTGGCGAACTAGTGCGTGGAGCACTTACACACAGCAGAGACCACTGCCTCTAATGCCCTCACTGCCCACGCGCATTCAATCATCGTATGGGCCTGCTCGGTCACATGCGCATCCACGAAAGCGGAATCCACTGCGAGGCCAGCACATCTTGCGCACCCATCAACACTTCCCATCTTCCTCCCATGAGCTCGACTGCCACTACCAGCAGCAGATCCCCTCCAGACTCAGCACCCCGACGTATCTTGTCCTCATTGTCACCACACATGCACATCACGTATCAGCCTGGTCGGTCACTTGCGAATCCATCGAAAAAGAGACCGGCGAACCAGTGCCAGGAGCACCAACATACACCCGCCGCACCCGACTCAACTGTCTGCACTTATCACGCATATTCACACACCGTAGGGGCCTATCACGTCACATGCGTCCCTATAGAAACCTGCGGTAGAACACCGCCGGCTATATCGCAACAAAACATCTCTCCCCATCAGCCTCTGAACCTCACATGATCACACGCAACGCCACAAAAAACATGCTCTCAGTCTGCATAGATGATTAAGAGGCAAGTATGATCCTCTGCTCTTTCTTCATGTGACTCCTCTGTTGCATGTGTGATCTGAGCTTGAGAATATCATAGGGCATGAGTTGGAAGGTTGCCGACTGACAATTACAAGCAGACCTCGCAGTTAATCCAATGTGTGTTGTGTGGAGTGGTTGACTGGTGGTCTGAGAGTCAGGCTGCGATGGCTTCTTCTTAACGTGACCTCTGGCTATTCCACACATGTGAGATGTAAGCCATGCAACCGCTGTTGTCTGAAATCCTGGTGCTTGTGTTTGGGGGGCCACGTCGTGTACGTAGTACACGTAGACGAGGTCACCAGCAGTTGCGCCCACATCCACATCAGACAACTGACTGGCTCGGTTTGATTCTGGGGGTGGGGAGATAGTGAGGTCTACATATCAGCGCATTTTCCTCACTATAAACAAGCTGACTCGCTTGAAACTATCACGGTGCGCTCAAAAGTCGTGGCTTGGAAGGTTGCCAACTGACGGGATAACTCGGACCGCGTGGTCAGCCCATGTGTGTTTTGTGTGGAGTGGCTGACTGGCAGACTGAGTCAGGCTGCAATGGCTCCCTCTTAATGTGGCCTTTATGGTACTCCCACTCCGTGGGATCTGAGCCAGGTGGTGGTACGCCCAGGGATGGCTCCGGCCGCGCCAACCATCTGCGCTCTCTCCCGCCTCCGGTCTTCTTGACCCTGTCATGACGCTGGGCTCAGGTGGGGGAGGATGAGAGAGTGCGGTAGCTGCACCGTACCTGCAACACCCTTCTGTGGAGCATACGGTGGACATCGACGGACTACGACGCTCAAACTATCGTGTACAAACCTGGCCCATTGTGCGCAGAACAGGCATGTACGGCACGCGCCAACGGGCTGTATATCTCTTTCAGCCACTTTGCCTGGTCCCATCGCCAGTCAGTTTTTTTCTATCTGGACACCGAACCCAGGAGGTTGACGTAGGATTGAGTGCGGTAGATGCAGTGGGAGTTTACTATCACCCGCTGATGAGCCTAGGTCTCCCGCGACTGCCCAATTCAGCCGCAAAATTTGGCGATGCACATGTCTGGGATTGTAATAAATGCGGAAATTAGGGTGAAATAACTTTATGGGTAACGCACACTACTAACAGTTTAGCAAATATAAGAGTACGGTTTCCCAAGTAGTTCCGTAAATACTGGGCCTCTGCTCAGACAGATTCACATTTCGCCCTAATATCAGTACAAAATATGTCTACTAGTTATAAAAAAGTAGATCGTATAATATTACTAAACATTTCAAACCACTTTGGAAAAAAAAACCGTTAGCATATATTTACCCGTTTAGGGTGACCACATTTCTAATACAATCAAGCGACGATTATGCTGCACCATAGGTAAAACCTACAATGCAGCTCAGTTCATCTTTATCAATCCTACTAGAAGCCTGCCAATCAACAATCCAAAGGATGCCCTGCCGTTGCACGCCACCCCAAATTGTGCTTATGTATTCACGTGCACTTGTGGATGCAAGTACATTGGGCGAACGAAATGGCAATTGACAACCAGAGCCACTGAAAATTTTCCTAATCGGTTGTTTAAACAAAAAAATAAAGTACCGCGTTCTTCGATTACTAAAAATTTACTTGACAGTGGTCACTACGTAGACCTCAAAACAGCTTTCCGAGTATTTGTTCGGGCACGAACAACTAGACCATGGGGTCAATCTACAATTGCCCTGGTGATTTTCACCCTAGATGATTCATGGTTTTAGTTTTCTTAGCTTCTCCCCACATTTTCTTTCCTGAAGTTTCCTTTACATTGTCCTCTGACCCTTGCTGTTATGTATTGATTTTCTGTAAATTCAAACCGCTGTGCACTTTCATTCGTTATCTGTGTTATGCAAAGACGCGTTGCAGTTGATAAGCCGTCATCACATTTGTTGGTACCAATAAATCCTGCTGTATACGCCTGTTTTAAATTCATACCCGGGGAAAAATGCTTCAAACTTTGAAACGCATCGTTTCGAGAGCAGGTGAATATGATTAAGCTCATACCGATCTTGACAAATTCGCAAGCCAGAAACGGAGACCAGGGTCATGAAATCACAATGAATACTCACAGAGGAGACTTAATATCTCTCACACCTGCTTGCAGTCCAGAATATAACCATAATTTTAGCCTTGCCATCAACGATCGGATGAGTCACGAGGCCTTGGAATCACGTCAAAGCTTGACCGACAGATAGGCCAAACTCTGTTCTCAACCGAACAGTTGTATAGCCATCCGAAAGGTTTTAGATGCTTTCCTTGAGTAGCCATTGTCGTCAGTTTGGGTTCAACTACCTGTAGTGAAATCAAAGCATGTATGATTGGCTAGTTTCCCAATTTTGAACCATTATTCTGGGCACCATCCGCAACCAAAAATATGAAATTCTGAAAACGAAGGGGTGGGAGCGTCATCTGATTAACTCAAGTCTGCGAATGATAACTTACTCGTTTTCCCCACCAGCTTAGAAGACACTTTCGATCTAAAATGATTTCATTAAAACCAGGAAAGTTCAAGCATTGTCGGTAATATTGAATTTATATATATTCTTATATATCATTTCAGCATCTAGATGCTTTTAACTGAGGGCACTTTGTGAGGAACTAAAATTCTCCTCAGTAATAAACTGAGGTACTAAAAAATGCATATATCTAACCCTAATCTTTGACAGAACTAACAGCTAATTTTCTCCCCGGAGGACCTGTGTGCACAAGCAGAAAAGCACTCCCTACCCCGGGCAAACAAATATTACAATAGAAGTGATAAGTCGTAAGAGTAGTAGAAATAGTTAACGATTATTTTGAAGTAAATCTAAATATGGGAACCTGTAGGTTGCGCCGATAATTGGATTACTTGCATTTTTTTGATAGAAGTGTATATTATTTGACATTTTTGGCTGATTTTGGATAATCCACTTGAGCCAATTTGGAAAAACGGCGATCTCAGTGGAAATTGAATCCACGACAGCTATCACTCTAACCACCTGAACTATGAGGCCCCGCTGCGAAGGGTGAGTTCAATCACATATATAATCCACCGATTCCGATATAGTAAGCTCACTCTCCGGACAGGATTTCCTAAGTACTCCCTTCAGAATCAACGAGATGACTACTAGACTCACGCAATGAATAGGGTTTTGGCAGATTTGAATAACGCATTTGACCCGATTGTTAATATATTCACCCGAGTTCAGACTCCATCGATCGAATTCTGATGGCAGCTCCACTATCCCGTAATAAAGTGGTATGGCACAATCTAACCGCAGAATCTCCCGAGTAGACCCAACTGAGTTACCATCACCTTACTGTACTTATTGTCGCAGGGTATACAAATAAAGAAAAGTGCGCCAAATTCATCGGCCGAGTGAACTCAGACATCTCGATGGTTTTTATGGGTGTGGAAAACCTTGAATGCAGTGCAAGTCGTAGCTACATTTAATTAGCGAATTCGCGTCGTCCCTTACACCTGCAAAGAAGTCTTCTTTCCTACGATCGGAATTATGTTGGAGAGCTAAAAATCAGCATAGAAGGATTTAACAAGAAGTAACGGTAGGGATGCCTTGTATGGCCACCAAAACAGAACACAGGAATAGGAACCCCCCTGCCCGCTTAAGAAAGGCGATCGTACGGTAAATTTCAAGAAGGGTAAGTACACCCGTGTCTTCACACTTACACCAACCCTAACCTAAAAATAGACTGTCTCCTTAATTTTAACCCTAGCCCTGCCTTTAACCTAAACCCTGCAGCTACCACGATGAAAACCTCAACTGATCATGACGGTAACTCACCTTAATCCTAAACATAATGTCCTTGGAATTTGGTGCAAATCCTCATGATGTATTGTGGACGATTCCTTTTCACGTGTCCTGTTTGTACGGTCATCCAAGGCATCCTCACCTAAGTAACCAATACCTACCATGCTCGAATTTCTTCATCCAACCAAATCCCTTGCGTGAAATGTAATGATCCACTCAAACTCCAAGTATCCAATGGAGAAATTTAAAATATAGACGGAAAAATAGACAGTTAAAACATTTTTATCATCAAAATTTCATCGATTGGAGTTGCTGCGGCCCTCTCCATCCCGGGAGTGGGAAAAAGCCATCAGTTTTTAGCGTGTTTACACCAGGACTGCCCAAAGGTCCATCCGACCGATACGAAAGGTGGGCCATACCAAAAAACTGAGTACTTACGCACTGAAGTTGATGAAGCCAAGGAAGTACAAACATTTAAATAAAACCTCGTTCTTAGGTAACGTCAAATGCAAGCTAATTTTTTTACCGTCGACCATGCTCTTAAAATGACAGAAAGATAGATATATCGATAAGGGGCAATCTGGTACCATCTCTAAGGTCTGTCACACTTTGTAGAGATTAAACATTCGAATTATATGACGGGTTTTCCTTGATCATCTCGCACAACAAAACCTTGACTGGATTTTCCCTAACTGGGTGAAGGCAAGAAATATGTTTCTCAAGACGCCTGGCAACGATGGATGGTTCTAAGTCTACTCTGGATCAGAAGAAGAAGAAGAGGCGATTACTGGAAGACAGTGTTTATTGGCCTGAAGTTTTGGATTCTCTCTTGAACCCATCTTCATCTGAAGGGAGGCGCTTTCAGATAGCGAAGGTCACAATGATTGGGAAACGAAAAACATCGATGTCTTTAAACTCTGTCCCCTAGCAACTCTATGGAATACTCACTTTGATTGAAAGTCTACAACAATCCGCATCGATAAACAAAGCTGTGGGACTGCCAGTCATCAATGCCCTGGACAATATGTTGGGGCGCACGCGTTCAGAATGCTATGTAAACCTTTTTAATAGGAAGCAACAAAGATATATAGGAAGGTGGAGGCTTTTAGAGTAAATCTAGTTGCTTGGCGTTGCCCTACATTGAGACTGCGAAAGCATAAATCAGATTACGACCATAATCTAAACTATGTAAAATGTTGAGCGGAGGTTTGATGAACGGGATTTTCCCCTATCATCTTGATGTCAAACGAACAATGCCAAAATCCAGAGGCATTTACTCTAGATCCTTCGCCGGACTCAGTCAAGAGCAGTTGTGGGATGGTGCACCTTCATTCCATTTGAGAACACTCCTAATGGTGCGTGCTAAACTCGTCCAATGCATACAGACGCCTATATCTTGGCAATGGCTGAGGGATTTAATCGTTGGTGGGCAAGATTCTAAAGACTTGAGGGTGCTTTCGTCGCGTGTAGACCTATAATCTCTGCTGTGTAGAGTGGCTAAACTAAGACATAATCATGGGTTTTCACTTATCCAGCCTGCCGGATTCAGCATCTTTGAGGGATCATTTTTTTGTAAAAACATATGGAAATAAACAAATTGCCTTTGTTGTCAACCAACCTCGTCTGAGAAATCATCGTGTGCTGTTTCGTCGGTGATGAGACGGTTGACTTCAGCTCGCACGAGTTGAAGAATGCCAGGCCGCTTCTCATCCTCCTCATACCTCAAAATCAGTGCTGCCGAGATTCTGGACATCCGATAGTTCTCGTAAATGACGTAGAGAATAGCTACAGTGAGCAATAGGAGGACCACCCTGACTGGAGCCCCCGACAGAAGGGGCATGGGTCTGGTTTGTGGAGTGGGGATGGAAACATTGAAATTCAGGGGGCTGCAATGAACGTGGACCAATCGGATGACGTCTTCTTTGATTTGGTTAAAGTCTCCACCAATAGCAGTGAGCGAAAGGCTGGGAGACCGCCGATGATAGTGAGTGAGTCGGTAGACGGTAAACTGTTGCTCGATCACGCTTAGGCCGTAAGAAGAGGGAACACGCGATAGACAGTAAAGTTGCCGATTTTATCGTCCCCTTGTAAAAATGACTACAATAATTGACCTCAAATGATAAATCGCACGAAAGAATGTGTAAATAAATGCGACCACCGGTTCAGTTGATCCCGAGGCACTCGGGGAAGATAAAATACCCGGTACCGGCTTCTAAATTCAGGGTTTAAGGCCGTGATCCAAGTAATGAGACGTTCGACTGAAATTTTAAATGACCATCGGTATCCCGGATTAAACTCTCTGAACTTTGGACCCGATGACCGTTTATGTCTTTCAGCATCGTCAACACATACGCGAACCTGTATAAAGTTGTTTGGGTCTGCATTAATGCATACAACTATGGTATATAAACAAGTTACCTGTAAAGGGATTGGT
The DNA here is from genome assembly GCA_017591395.1 of Schistocephalus solidus. NCBI lineage: Eukaryota > Metazoa > Platyhelminthes > Cestoda > Diphyllobothriidea > Diphyllobothriidae > Schistocephalus > Schistocephalus solidus. The sequence continues at coordinate 18,938 of WEDG01011587.1, forward strand.
TAGCACAAACATTTCCGTCAATTCATTGCAACCAGCGACTGTCACTTTTAGTAACTTGATGTAGGGAAAAGGCTTTTTTATAGATAGGAAAACGTTACTGACAAAGACCGGCAGGTGACTGAAATGGCCACTTCTGGCTTATTAACCGTCATCAGGTCGCCATACCCGACCCCAGGTAGTGCAACCCTCGAGGCTCGAACCCGCAGCCTGTTGATCAGAAGTTCAATGCTCTAACCGTTGAGCCAGTAGCTCGTTATCTTGCCAGTTTTCACTGACAATATTAAAATCAGTTGATGAAAGCTCACCGATCGCTAACGGAACTCACTTGTTCCGTTCTGCCTTTTGCCTTAAAGTTCCCTTTTCTTGCCATAAAAAGCAAAAGCAGTACTGGCTACAGCAGTTAGTTTGGAAAGTCTAAAGTCATCGCTGTGTATGAGCCAGGCACCTCTTACTATCCCAAAGAGCTGAATGAGCTCACTGTGCAGTTGTCTAGAATTTTAAGGAAACAAAGTAAGTTCAGTCGGTTCGGCTTCGTAGATTTCCCATCTTTGTAGCCCCCGCTTGCACTCGTTCCAGAAGTCAATAATCCTGCCTGAGCTACGAACACCAGCTCTGTAGGGCATACTCTAAGTCAGACCGAACGAGTGTCTCGTAGGTTTCACCAGACAGTGCCTTATCAATTGGGACAAACGCAAGTCTCAGTACGAATAGAATCTGGGTCACGCGTTTAGCTGCCGTTAACCACCGTGACGATGGTTTACTCAGGGAGGTCATTAGAACGTTGAGGTCCGTAGGTTTCGCAGCATTTGAAAGATATTAAAAAGAGTCCTCATCCTCATTGGTCCTTCTGGTGCAAAGTTTTCAGAATACACACTTACCAACGAGCAGACCAATTGGTGAGTCAGTTAAGACTCTCATGACGTCCGTGTTTGTATGCGTCAGACCTGAGGGCTCTCGAGGGTTTGAACGCATCCTCAAATATTACAGCACTACAACCCAGGTTGCCGGTGCAGTTGTTGATGTAGAATAGGAGCAATAATGGCCCGGTGACTGAGCCCTGCGGACACTAAGCAGTGATTGTGCTAAGTATCTGAGACAAGGGTACTTATGGACCAGAAAACCCCACCAATGTGTGCCCCCGTCTGACATTGTGAGCCCGCAGTGAACTGCGCGTCAGTAGTGTCGCTGCGGGGGTGCCCTCACATGTAGTCCCTTGTAACGTGGCATGCTAGTTTTTTAACGGTATTCCCACCAGCTTTTCTGTCTAGATTTCAAAAAGAAAATATATATGCAGAATGGAGGGGGAGGGGTTAGAAAGCACAGGATCGTGTTTTTTGATAGCGGAACTTTATTTAGTCTCAAGTCTTAGTCAGCCGTAGGGCCAAGTGTAGGAGAGTGTTGAGACTTTCTAAAGAGCTGCTGTCGTAATTCGCATACACATATATCATAGGCGGAAATACATTACCAACAGGCTAGGGTGATTAAACTGGCCGCCATCAGTCAGCCATGCCTCACCGCACCTCTGCGTGACCTGGGATATGAACCCGGATTGCATAGTCGTTGAGCGTAATGTCCACCCCTCGAAAGAGTTCAGGATCGCATCTCAGGTTATCCCATCCGATATTATCACTGGCTGCTAGATGATCCCCCTCAGGGCCCCAAAATGCAAGGAGAGACTCCTGACTCATAACCTGATTGGTTGCTGTGCAACAGTCGACGGGGCCTCTAAACCTAAAACCTAGGGTTAAAAAATGAATGTATTCCAAACTCCTGAATGTCCTAGATTTTCCGACTGAACATGGACGCGTGAGTTCAACAGAAAAATGGAGCAGCAAGAGGAATGTTTAACCCAAGGCCTTACACCACGAAAGAAACAGGATAAAATTATTAATGCTACAGGGAAAGTCTCAAAAACAGCTGAGATAAAACATGCGTAAAAATTTTTCTGCTACTTTTTGGTAGCAGACTACGTACTCTTTAACTGTTATACTTGCATAAGGAATATCTCTCGGTTTTAAAAACGTTTCGAGTTTAAAGAGGGTGAAATTGCCATTAATAAATTATCGTATCGGTTAATTTATTAGTGATCCTGATAATGGATATATAATAGCAACATCCACTACAAAACGTGTCTAACGCTATTTGCTAATCGATGCATGCTACAGCAACAATTCAAAGAAAAATAAATAAGGCAGTTCCAAAGCTACGACCACTCAAGCACCAAAACTAACGAGTTTTGAACCCTCCCATATGTAAAGAATATATCTGAGCTAGTTAAACGACAGCTCAAAAACCACCAGATACGGATAGCACACAAACCTACAAAGTACTTTTCGCACCCAGCTTGTACAACCTAATGACAGGTTTGGCTATTTCAACAGAAAAGAATTCAGCTACAAAATAACGTGTACCAGTTGTGATGCAGTCTATTGCGGCCAAACCGGGAAATCTCTATCCACCCGTTTACATGAACGTCAGCTGGCGGTGAAGAAACGTGACCATTTATCCCAGGTAACCATGCCCACACTGAACAGATATTTGCATGGGAGAAAACCCGCATCGTTGGCGCCTGCCCAACAAGGAAGGGCCGCGAATTCCTGGAAGCAATGCACTCAGATGAGGCATGCATTAATAGACATATCGATATGGATCCACATAGAAATTACTCAAGGTCAGGTGGGAGCGAGCACAGCCACTATCGACTGGATCCAGCGAACGCCTATTGGTTTACACTTTGACCAACCACAGAATGTTGCATTTGGGCCCTGCTTAAAGTTAACTGTTTTTGAAAGTTCAAACATTCACACAATAAAGTTACTTTCTTCCCAAAGAACTTCAATTTATTCTAATATATATACACCTAGTAGTTTTGAAACGTTGAATGCAGGCGTAACAGCAGGTTACGCTCAAAATTATTCGAGAATTGGAAAAGCCTTTTGAAGCCGAAAGATCCCCTTTCTTCAAGTATTACATTTAAAGAAGAGGAAATTTGATACCAAGCAAGTACATGAAAGGCTATGAATATATTTGAATTTATAATATATTCGAAAATAAATGAGAAAATTCGTACTACTTAAGTAGCAATGTTAATAACGTTCTGTTTTGTAAGCGGCCGGAAAGTTCCTGCAAAAGCCGACGTCCTGAAGTGACTGGAATATCTTGGGATTATGCTGCATGATATTTAATATTACAACCCTAAGTAAGTAATCTTTTCTAACCGAAAACACATTTCGTGAAATATAACATCGACTCTAGCCTTTTCTGCAGTAGATCGCCGATCTTATGAACTATCAACCGAAATGTATATTTGGTATCGTGCAGCCTAATCCAGAGAAATTTCAGTTAAGTCAGGAGTCCGGATTTCGAACTAGCCTCCTTTTGGCCGCCTGCAAAAACAAAAACTGTAAACAAGGACTACTTAATTAGCCTATGCTCTCCTCATTTATTTTTGGGGTCTCTATACATTCAAAGACATTTTAAAGAAAACACACGAAAATATCCTTCCTTCTATTTATTTGGTAAAAAATTAGGTCTTCTTCAAATTTCATACTTGAAAAAAGTGTATCTACCGGTTTAAAAAAACTTTTCCAATCCCCGAATAATTTTGACTCCGACCTCTCGTTACGCACGCACTTGGGGTTTTAGAAATACACGCTGTATACACTCCGTTTAAGAAGAATCCTCCATTTCTCCATGCAATGAGGGGAAGACGTCACATAAAATTTTATCATGCATACATTTGAATTTATAAAAGCTTCAAAAACCATTCAGAAAAATGCATACGTCTTAAGCGGTCATTATTCCCAGTGCTGTTTTAGCAGGTGACTGGAAGGAAGCCGGCATCCCCTTGACGTAACAGAAAAATCGTGGGATTACGTTGCAAAATAGGCAACATGCCAACCCCACAAAGGTGGTCTTCGCGAACCAAACCCACATTTCAGAATTTTTTTTTAACATTTCATGAGATAACACATCAACTGCCTTGCTTGCTTACAAGCGCCATTTGGACGCCTGAGCGCGGGGCGTAGGGAGGCGCAGGAAGAACCTTGTGCGTCACCCACCGAAGACACTCGCGTTCGCACCGAAGTGGCAACGTCATCTGCTTGTCTGCAAAGTCCCTCGTTGTCCTTCCTGCCGGAAGAATGAAATCGCCCCCAAGGGTAGCATTATTAAATTGTCAGGAAAGGAGCTGATATGAGAGTGCGACCGAGGCGCCTCCTTTAATGAGGTCTCATGGGTCTCATGGCCACGAATCCATGCAGGCAGCGCACTCAGATGAGGCGTAGGTTATACGCCTGGTGATCAGCTACAGAACCAGGTTCGAATTAATACATGTCGAACGTTCCGGCACCACAGCAGCTGGTTCATTTACGCGTGTGACAGATCAGTTCCCAAAACACAAAGGCTCCATAGGGGGTGGAGGTGTTCAAGACCAGGTTCAAGACCTACGAAGTTCTGATAGCAGAGATGGTGGAGACGGCAAAAAATGCGGATAGATTGATACAGTCTGTTTCGGACATTTTTGCCTTCATTCAACCAATCACTGGGTCTAGCAGATGGGTCATTAGCACACCACCGAACCGAAGTTCATCAGTGCCTCGCCACCTGTCATTCTCTGTCGCTGCAGATCGGGTATTTATTCAAACAGGAATAGGCGCACACTGATCTATTGACTTGCTGAAGCAAAAAAGCTCCGTATGGGTGGCACAGGTCATGGACAGGCAACCAATTACCAGGCAAAAGCCGGCCAAGTTATAATTGCAGAGATGGTGGAGATGGCAAACATGTGGATAGGTTGATAACGGTTGTTTCGGGCTTATTCTGCCTTCATTCAACCAGGCATGACCCTGACTACCAGCTGGGACTGGAAACAAATATGTGCACTTGTACGGTGCAGGTAGTCTACACACTGAGTCTAGCGGATGAGTCATAAGTACTTCATAAAACCGAGGTTCATAAATGCCAAGCCATTTGTTAGTCTCTGTCGCTGCAGATCGAGTTTTTATTCAAGTAGAACTGGACAAATACCGATCCATTGGTTATCATAACTTGGCCGACTTCGGCCTGGTAATTGGTTGCCTGGTCATGACCTTTGTCACCCATATGGAGCTTTTTTGCTTCAGGGAGTCAATAGATTAGTGTGCGCCTATTCCTGTTTGAATAAATACCCAATCTGAAGCGACAGAGAATGACAGGTGACGAGGCACTAGTGAACTTCGTTTCACTTAAGTTCCTATGACCCCTCTTCTAGATCCCGCCTGTGAACCATCCGCGCCATGCACGGACGCATTTTTGCGTTTCCCGTCCTAGCTGGTGTTCAGGTTTTTGATTGGCTGAATGAAGGCAGAATAAGCCCGAAACAGTATTATTTCAAACTACGCACACTTTCTGTCATCTCCCCCTCTGCTATCATACCTTGACCGACCTCGGCCTGGTAGTAAGTCGCCACCCAGACGATATTTTTTGCTTCGGGAAGCTGATAGATCGGTATGCACCCATTCATGTTTGAACTCCATGGGTATTTAGTTTGCGTCACGCAGACATTCCTCGGATGACATATGCAAAACTGGGTATTCACGGAAAATCGATAAGATTTCCAGCTTGCCGGTCCCGGCTAATTCAAAAACCGTATAATGACCGTTTTCTGCTTTTTATTCTGTTAATATTTAACCCGTTTCAATGAAAGGTTTGGGTAAGTCTACCCTCAACAGCAGAGGTAAGTTCAAGCGAACTAAATCGGCTAATTATTCCATGACATCCCAAATCCTTTAGCGGACGGTGATGAGGGTGCAGTCCTTTTAGTTGTTGCAGAAAAATTTTCACGTTGCCTTGTATTAGTGCATGCTTGTGTTTCCGGTACCGGATGGAAGACTGATTGGCTGAATGAAGGCAGAATAAGCCCAAATCAGTACAGTATCGATTGACCCGCATTCTCTGCCTTTTCATTCAGTTTGCGCTCAAAGGAATTTTCATGACAAAAGAACCCTATTTATTGTCAAATACTAGCATAAAATGTGTATACTAAAGGTAGGGGCAAACTGGTTAGATTTTGCCTTGTTAAGAGTAACCATTCCAGCTGTGTTTACGTCTAGATGTAAGCCATGTATTTTTTCAGGTAAGAGGACGTTGAAATAATAGCAAAATGCCACAGGTTGGCAGGTGAAGGTATATTTGGTATCAAAACATTTAAATAGGCAACTGTGAACATTTTTGAAGGGTCTTAAACCTTCGAGGACTTAAGCCATTCGCGGGTAGCTGGGGCTCCTAACACTCGCTAATACCGGGGGTCGACTGAACATACTATTCAAACAAATGTCTGGAAAAGTGTGTGAAGATATAAATATTATACTCCAGATACTTGTAAATTTAACGAGGTCACAAGTTACTACAAAGTGAATACATAGAAAAATTATTATCCATTAATAAAGATGTACTTAAAAAGTAATGGCCTTACTGACGTAATTTACACAGGGATAGCAATATTGAAAGCATCATCCCAAACAGCATTTTTTATATTGAGCACGTACTGAATAAGAAACTACCGGAATACCCTCGGAAGCAAACTCTCCAGGAATATTTTAAAGAGGAGGTACAACCTTCCTTGTTGAATTTCCAGATTGGATTAACTTGGCCACAGTGTAACCACAATGACCCGAGGACCTGCGGCGTTTGCACTTGAACTTTAGAAGAAGATTACCGACAAAGGCAAGGAAGATTGGAATAATCTTTTCTGGTTTATTAGCCGTCATCAGTCAGCCATACCCAACCACAGAGAGTGCACCAACCGCGACTCAAACCCGTGTCCTTTTGCTTAGAAGTCCAGCGTTCAAACCCCCTGCGCCACTGGCTCATTTTCTCGTCGGTTTACATCGGGAATGTTGACACTGGCGGATTGACGCTTCACCGATCGGTTACGGGACTCGCTAGTCCCGCTCTGCCTTGGGGCTCACTCTCGAGCCCCTCCAGCAGCCGCACAGTGGCCATTAGTATGCCGGCAAAGATAAGGGAGACTGGGATGGCCATTTACGGCTCATTTGCGGTTACCGACCAGTCATACCCAACGCCATATGATGCACCACCCGAGACTCAAACCCGTGCCCTGTTGATTAGACGTCCAACCCTTTGTTGGCATTTGCCTTCTGAGCAAAACTTTATGGGGCCATAACAGGATTAATACAATGATCCGCTCCTCAACGGAAATACCGCAGAACACGCCCCCCTTCCCCTCAACGCGAAAGACACTGCAGGATTGCAGCTTTTGCACACAGGAAGTTAACAATTTTTATGAATCCCAACAGGCACCAAAACGCCCACTGTCACTCCCCGCGGTCGGCGCCTCGCTAAGCCAAAGCATGCAAACGCGCCATAACTTTGCAGGTTACTCGAGGTACGTAGCAACCACAACCACCACCACCACCACCACAGACGTAGGCGCGAGGCGGTGAACAAGTCACTAGTACCACCGCCCCTCCTCCCAACTGTCACTTTTTTGGGGAGGGGAAGCGTTGCGACTCGGATGCCGTTCTATACGAGGGGTAGGGAGACGGGGGAAGCAAGTGCCGTCCATCACGCCTACAGCACTCACACTCCACCACGTCAGGAAGATCACGAACAACATCCAGCTGGGCCTCAGGAGAAACGATGCGTCCGCTGGGCTCCCACGACTAAAACAGTGTGGGGGGGGGGAACTCGCGAGTTCATTGTTATGCTGTCCGATTCAGAGAGAGAGAGGGTTGGTCGCCAACCCCTGTTTGCATCTTCTGCCTCTAGGGGCAAGGGGAAAGTCCAATTGATGACATACTATGAGGATAGCATGCACCACGCATAGTCTTTAATGTTTTTCTGGCAGACTGCGGTAAAAAGACAGCTCCCACGACTAAGAGCCTGGGGCTGCGTGACCTCCACAGTTGTGTCGAGGTTACACAGCACACTCTGTCGAAAGCACGGGTAGCAGTTAAAAGCCCAGACACGTGTTTCGCTGATATTCGGCTGCTACATGACACAACTGCGCAGAGTTCGACTCATCGGTGGCCCGCCAGCCTTCCTTGTGTGCTTTGTGGTATATACTCCAGCTGAGAAATTGTTGCCTTTAATTTCTCAGAGATAAACCGTTCACTTGATGCAGTTTGCTGACTATTACGTCGTTATCCCGCTTTGGCTGATAGAATCCAGCCCAAAAATTCATAGCAAATTTCAGTTTGCGCTGTCGAGCTTGGTTTAACCAGATTTACTCCAAGTTAGAGACCACATTCTGAGGAGGTCCAAAAGAAGCCAATCTGAATTTGTTTTGGTTGTTCTGACTCTGGCGCATTGCTGCAAAATTTGTTGCGGCGTGCAAGTCAATAGCTGTCTGCTGACTGCCATACCCTCAAGCTTGAGATTTTATTTTTTCCACTCTGAGAGGCGGTTCCGATGAAGTTGCAGGGTAAAATAATGTGTGCCACACATTGATTAGAGGAGAAATGGAGGTCGCTGGTGAGCGGAACGGAGTAATCGTCACTAACCAAGGTCTATCCGAGCATATTGTGCCAGTTCGGCTAGATCCAACCAACTGGCGTGAAAGGAGCGTAGGAGGACACCTCTCGAAGCGACTGATTGCCGAGGAAATAATTACAAACACTGGCAATCAGAGACGTGGACAGCACTGTGGCTACAAGCAGTGAGTGATTGACCTAACCGTTTTGGGTTCAGTCAGCCCAATAGCCAGGTCATCAACACCTAGCGGCATAAGTAAACTGGAAATGAACGCTCTGCCAGTGGAAAGATCTTAAACAACATCAGGCACTAGACACAATCGCAAGCAAAATGTATTTATAAAAGGAGTCTTGGAATCAGCTTTATCAATTCCAAAGGAGAGAGTTAAGCATGACCTAGACCCTCTAAAAGCGTATGTTAAAGCTTTGTTAAGGGACGATGAGTCAATTAACATGCTCAAAGCATAAAGAATACGGAGGGCTCAGCCAGTGCCAGGTTCAAATCCTCAACCCCTGAAGCCCAGGCACAGCTCCTGCTACAGAGGAAATCATCTCTGCGGGATCTGCAACCCGAAGTGCTTTTTTTCAGCCGGATTACGAGCCGAGGTAGCAAAGGAAAATGAGATATTTGGTAATAAAACTGGAAAAATGAATGAGCAAAGGCGAAAAACGCCTCAAAATAAGAGACGGACAAATAGTTCAAGTCCAATGAACACTTCTTTGGCCGAAGAGGGAGGACATATTACTTCTGGGGGACTTTAACGCTCCAGGACTAGACTAGAAGATCCCCGTGGCAAACGTTCCATTAACATTATTTGACCACTAGTTTCTACAATTTATTCAAGACGAATACCTTGTTCAGCACATACAATTCGGAACAAGATTGTGAGAAGGACAACGATCGAACTGTCTAGATCTCGTCTTCAGTAAAGACGAAGGAGTCATGAAGGAAGTTAATGCACAACTTCCACTCGGCTTAAGTGAGTATATAGCTTTTACCTGTGTGTGCTTGTAACGCACCAAGAGACTGAACAGGTTGTTTAAGTGGATTAAAGACTGACTTTTGGCACGAACTCAGGATGGGGTCGGAGTGATCGAATGTCGCTGAAGATGCCGGTGCCCCTTCCATTCGCAAACGCTGACCCCCGTCCCCACGGTTATCGTCGCTGCATATTGTATCGTTTCCCCCGCTCAATGTCAGCATCCCCTCGTCCCGACCCCGCAGTTGTCCACAGCTTTGCACTCCCCACCGGTTATCCAACGGACATGACAGAATTGCCCCCACTCCATACGGTACATTTCTACATGTAACGCTCCCTTCCTTATTTTCTATTGTACCCTTTCATACATTTATATCCTTCTTATTAGTAGAATCCATTTCATACATTTCTGTCGTTTCTTCTAATGACCGTTGCTTTTTAGTGATCGGCATGGTGCTTTGAGACTCTGTTCATTGCGCGCACCAACTAATAACGACTTCAGTTGCGTTACTCGCCCATTTGGGTGAACCTCGAAGTCTTCGGCCGCTACATGCACTCTCCTATTGAACACAAAATCCCAAATAAAAAGGCGCAGAAATGATTGGAAGTGTGATTTTAACGCAATCAGACGTGCGAGGAACCCTTGTCAGTTAAATTGACAGATTTAAAAGATTTCTGGCAGTATTTTCGGGGGATTATAGAGCATCTAGTCGAATCCCATTGCCCTAATAGTGCTCGGCCGCCGTGGGTCACTCCGATGACAAAAAATCACGAAGAAGAAGCGGAGGCTGTGGAAAAAGTACAAACATTTTCATGATTCAAAGACATTCGCCGAATATAAGGGACGACGAAATAACTGCCGCAAACAACTATGGATTGACAGAACTTCGTTTGAGTGCCGTCTGACATCAGAATCCATCATTTGCCCCAAGAAATTCTATTGGTACCTCTACAGTAGGAGAAAATACAGGGATGATATTGCGTGTCTAAAAGACAGCCTTGGAAAATTACTAGTTGAAGGGCCACAGAAAGCTCAATTACTGTCTCAATTTTTGCAATTGGTTGTTACGGTGGAATCCCCAGAAGAAAATCTAAGAGTTTGAAATGGGCCGAGATACTGCCTACATTACAACCGTTGCCTTTTCGGTCGAGGAAGTTAGACGCATTCTCAGTCAAATTAAGCCGGACAAGTCTCCTGGACCCGGTAGGATTCCTGGGCTGGTACTTAAGGAACTATCGAAGGAGCTGTCAAACGTCTTTCAATTCTCTTTGAGCTGTCAACGAGAAATGAGAGACTGCCATAACAGTGGAAGCTAGTCAACCTCCTTCCTTTGTGTAAGAGAGGTAGCGGGCTGACAGCAAACAACTTCCGGCCTATCAGTTTGACTTGCCTCTCATGCAAAACGATGGAAGTCCTCGTAGAGTGCTATACAACATGTTTGACGTAAATAACATTCTAAAGAATTTTCAACATGGGTTTCGGAGAGGCCGCTCCTGCCTCTCAAATCTGCTAACTTGCCTGGAGGTCTGGACCAGGACTTCAGAAGAGGACTTCGAGGTCGATATCATGTACATCGACTTCTGCAATACATTCGACACTGTTCCGCACAGTGCATCTGTATCGGAAATGACATGTCAGACTGGGTGAACGTGACTAGCGGTGTGTCTCAAGACTCAGTTCTCGGACCCTTTATCCTATACGTTAATGACAGCCTACAGGAATTAAACTGCGGTAAAGTAATGTTTGCCTTCGATGTTAAGCTCTGGAAAGTCATTAAGGGAACGAACGATAAAAAGCCCTTCAAAATAATTTGCACCGATTGCAAACGTGGTCCGAGAAATGGCTCCTCGAATTCAACGTGCAGAAGTGTGCCAGCCTTCATCTGCGTCCAACCAACTACAACTCAAATGAGGGCATCAGGGCATATCACCTAAAAGGTGTTACTCTTCCCGCAGAATCTTCACAGAAGGATCTCGGGGTTTGGATACAGAGCAACATAAAACCAGCAGTGCACTGTACGAAGGCCGCAAAAAATGCCATGGGAGTATTACATGCAATCAAAAGGACATTGTAACCTTTGACAAAGACCTTTTTGGAAGAGTTTACTGTGTCTCATTGTGTCTTTCCGAAACTATCGCATCCAAATACCGATGCCATTTAAGCATCATTGGAGGCCGTTGCCGTGGTGGACTTCACCCGAATTTCTCAACAACGCGTGCCACAACACGTCTACTTACTGGTTAATAAATCAGTACAAAGTTAGAGTGTACCAAAATTTGTCCTTCCTTTTAATCGTGCCAGCGTTGACCATTGGACTCGCACTTGAGTGTCTGTACTTGGCTGATCGACCAGTGGTTGCAAATGCCCGGAGAGGCAACTAACTCACAACGTGACGAGATGCTTGACTGGAGAGCTAATAACTATGAAACTTTATTCAACTTGCGAGAGACTTTCACGACCCAACGAATTCGTCTGCGTGTAGGAGACCCATCGACGGCCCTAATCCGGGTTCCTCTCGCCAGTTGAAACAGTTGGCGAATGTGAATGGAGCATCCAGGCATAGCCTGAGGAGGTACAAATTGAAATGTGCAGTCACCTCCCTCGCCTCCATAACTATCTTATCATGTGATTGGCTGGGAGAGAGGATCAGTGGCAGATCTCGTGGAGGGTCGGGCTTAGAAGTCAGGATCGAGGGGACTCGACATGATGCTGCGCAGCAGCACTTTCCTCTTGTTCTTGCGTCCAGGCGGAATCGCCTCAAAGAGCACACTCTACAGCACAATTACATCGCTAGCAGTCAACGTAGACTCTTATAGTGGTTTTACCCCCGTGTGAAGTCATCAGCCAGCCACAGATCGGGGCGGCGACAACGATTGCCTACTTGCAGAGAGAGGGTAAGTCGGAGGTGGGGGGAGGTTAGAATATGAGGCGACCACGTGACAGAGGCATAGACAAACTTTGTCATACTGTAGTGTCAAACAACTCTCCAGCCAGGACGTGACACAAGTGAGGTAAAATTAGGCCAAGGAAAAAACAAATTGCTGTGGACAAACCGAGAGGGCGGGGGAAGGGCGGAGGTTCGGGTGGATAATAACAGCGGCCCGAGAGGCAGACAAACAGAGGCCATCGAGGAGGAACAAATGCAGGCGTTCACAACACAAAAAGAGTGCGACAAAAATGCCGTTCAAAGGAGGAGGGAAAGAGAGAAAAAACTGCGAGCCAGAATGAGGTGAGAAAGCGCGGGATCATCAGGGCGAGCCGGTGAACTTGGTATTGTCAAGTATTAATACGGAACGTGTTCCAGCTGAAATAAGAGTAGCAACAGAGAAATTGAATACAAGAATAAGGCCGTATGAACGCAAACGACATGTGCCATGAAATAAAAATCACAGAGTTTCCTAGTGGCCCAATTTTGGAACCATATTCAACAAGATTTCAATGTTTTAGCGTTTGACTACTTTAAAAAATGTAGCAGGGGTATAAAATTAAAATGAACGTGATAGATGCTAAGGCAAAAGAGAACCACTCGCTCGTATAAAAGCGCAGTTGCGTTCGCAGCTGCTTTAAGGTGTAGGGGCACACAGCAACCAACGAAACTCAGAAGCCTATTTAGAGCTAACCGATTGGCTCATTTTAGGGTAAAGAAAGCATGGAAAGGACAACTTTAGCTCCTGTGAACGACGGGCTAAGGGGTGGAATGTCATTTCCTGCATCAACGGGACGTTTGTGATAGTCTTTCGGTCACTCCAAACTTCGGGAATAAGCATGATCCGACAGTTCGACCGCCGTAGTCCGACGATGTCCACCGTATGCTCCATGGGAAAGTGGAGCAGGGACGGTGACTTGCACGTGATTAAGTTTAAAGTGATAGTAGACTTGCGCTGCATCTACCGCACTCTCTCCTCCTCCCCACCTGAGCCCGGTGTCAAGACAGAGTCAAGAAGACCGGAGGCGGGAGAGGACGCAGGTGGCTGGCGCGGCCGGGTCCCCTAAGTCTTAGCCGCCCCTAGGCGTGCCACCATATCTCCATGTTCGGCATTTGTTATGGGAGCACAACCCGAATAACACCTGCCGTGTCCTAATGTGGCCCCCGTGTTGGTCCAACGCATCTACCACGTGGTTCGTTTAGGGAGCAATAAGCATGATCCAAAGGGCATAAGTCACACTTGGCCACTGGTGACGAAAATTCTACCTTATTCCACAAAATCCACTTCAGCGATTGGAAATAAAATTGCGCTGGACGGATCGAGGTGACCAGCAAGGACGACGGTTGGGATGAAGGTTGAAACGACAAGCTCCCAGGTTTCGATTATGACCATAATACGATCTCTGCTCGAGGTAGTTCATGAGCTGAACGATTCTACCTGACGACTCTGTTTTTAAACAAAGGCTGAAGCCACCATACGTCACCCACTACGACCTGCTAAAACATCATGCTACGAGCAGAATGGTCACCCTATAAATAACAGAAAATTTCTTCAAATATAGTCTTTTACAACGGACAGCAGAATCAAGGGTCCAGAAGGTCAAACAAAAAATAAAATCATCCAAAATATCTGCCAGAACTTTCCAGTCACTACTGAGAACTAAGCGTTTACTGGGTGCTCCGACCGCTACGTAGATAACGACCTTCGGCGCGTTTGCAAGCCTTAACAGTGCAGTAAGCGCAAATGCCCGGAACGCCAGACCATGAAAAACGCGCGACTGGAAGAGCTTACATGCCGCACACTCGACAAGACGATGGATCCGACCGAATACACATTATCGTTCGGCGGTGATCCAGTAGCATGTACTTCATTTTATAAATTGACGTTTTGGACTATAGTTGCCAACTCTTCCACGATGTTTGCGTTTGTGAGTATATTTAAATAAACTTTCGAGTTGCTTCACACGAGGTCATTCTTATCTAGAAGAGACAACCGAATGCAAAATTCATCCCTCAGTGCTGGGTTACAATCGTAGTTTTCCTAAGGCACTGTAAAAACACGACGTTTGTTAATAAACAAGACAGTGATATTCCAAAAAAATGGTTAAACCGCCGCTTATGTTGCCCTGAGGACCCAGTGATGAGACGAACCCCTCGCAGATGTCTAGGCTTTTAGCTAGTACCTGTGAGGTCAGTATGGTGTATCATGCTACTTCAAGATATAGGCCTAGCAGCCCCCTGTCGACAGTTTAATGAATGTTACACAGTTATCCCGCTGTGGTTAATGGAATTTGAGTCAAACATTCCTATCAATTTTCGAACTGAGCCTATAAAGCTTCATTTCGACTGACTTACCCCGAGTCAGCGTTTAATTTCTGAGGATATTAGCAAAGTAACAATTTCGAAACTGGGGGACCCACAGATGAGCTGAACCCCTCGAAGCTATATCACTCGGTGTAAGAAAATATCGGCGAAACATACGTGTCTGGGCTTTTAGCTATTACCTGTGTTGTCGGCATGGCTAATCCTACAACAAGCCTACTGACCGCATTTCAGTGGCCACATAACCTCGCATTTTCATCACGCCTAACACACGGTTACGATATTCGATCATATTTATTGCAAGTTGACAAAAAACAGTTTGGAATGCCCGATTACTTAACTCATGCAATGTCGTATCGAAATTTTAGGTAGTAGTTTGAACCGATTTGAAGCCTAGAAAGCGTTCAACTCAATTACACTGCATTTGCAATCTGGAATTTTGAAGGAAAACAGGAAGGATTTGGGGGAATTTGGCATTTTTCGGATGTTAAAAATTTTTCATTCCATTTAACATCATAGAAAAAATCCCTAACTTTTGTACGTTGCGCTATAAAAGGACATTAATATAAGCTAGAAAGGTTTCAAATAAATCTTTTCTGGAACTGGAAAATCTGATATTAAGCCAACGGAAACCAGGTGAAGGCAAATGCAAGAAATCACACACTTTTCCAGAAAAACAGGCAGGATTTGAGAAGTATGCCATATACTTTTTTTGCATTATCCGGTTTCCACTAATGCGAAATTTACAAAAGCTATGGGCAGAAGGTTAGCAATTTTCGAAAAATCTTAGTAGTTATTTTAAAATATATAGTCGGCCACTATGGTGTGCATTCGCAAACTTAGAACGGGCCATTAAATCAAAAAAATATATTAAAAGCGCTTAAAGCTAAAGTGAAAAGTGATTTCCTTAGTTTTCAGCAGAAAATATATCACTCATTTTCAGGGAATTGCTAAAAACCGGCCAGGCCTCCACATTTTCAATTTGACTTAACCTTGGAAAAAGGTAAATTCGGCATATATTGACTAGCTTAACATCTAATTAAAGAACTTTTTAAACCGGTACCGTATAAAAGAAAGTTTTTTTAATTGATCTGATGCTTGCGTTGTGGACGTTCACTCTTCTCGGCGATGAGTTTTCATGCTTTGACGAATCTATAAATATGACGCAAACGGCTATCTGCATTGGAAAGAATATCCAAAAACTCACTACTTCGGTAAATACTTTTAAGGAATATCTTATTTTGAAGATTTTGACAAAAATATAGAATAGAAGCTAAGTTTATGGCCAATAGTTTGAAAACACTGAAAATTGTGAAGTATTCGCCGGCGCTTCAAGGACGATTTGATGCTAATTTTAATTCAACATCAAGAATACCAATAAAGAAATTTGGTAAAAAGGAAGTTCCCTTAATATGCAAAGAACGATGTGGTTACTTTCAGTTTTAAATTCACTCAAGGTCTTTGATTATTATTATTATTATTTCCAAGCTTTTGCACATCCTTTGGAGCCGATTTGCGAGTAACTAGCAGACTTTCGTAAATTTCCACTTTTTGCATGAGATAGGTCACACACGCACACTGTGGGTGTAGAAATATTTCTAAGTAACACACTGAACAAATCACGCAGAGGCGTACGGGAAAGCGTGACCCGTGGCGAGCAGCAGCAGAGGATGAGGAGGAAATTCGTTTTCGTGGAGTGCCGGGGTACACATTAAAGTTGGACCTGACGGAACGACCGGAGCTCGGTAGGACAGGAATCTCGCGTATCATCATGGCGGCCTTCACGGACCAGCGTAGGGAGCGACGATCGTTCTCGCCGGGGACAAGAGTGTTGCGCCACTGACGTCTGTAGGCGTGGAAGAGGGTGACGGGTCAGCACGTATACGCGTTCCACAGGCTCGGTTTCGTTTGACGGCGGGACAATACCCAGCACTTTCGTCATCACATCCATCGTGGTCGGCGTTCAGGCTGCGAGTCCGTGAGCGGAGGATGGACTTTCGTTTAGGCTGATTGGTTGGTTGGGCCGCGTTCTGCGGGCAAAAAGCGGTTGAAGAGTTCAGTTAGTGGAGCTGCGGGTTGATTCAAGGCCTCACTGCCATCAATGGGGTTGAAAAAAACTGATGACAATCGCTAAAAAGATCGTTTGGCAGAAAACTAGTTGGGTGTAGTGTATATATTATTGTCAGATTGTGCTCTAGTCATGTCAATATAGGAATCTCAGCTTCCTAAACAAGTCAGCAACAAAATTTCAGTACTCCATCGAGATGCCCGAAAAGCCCGCATGGTTTATAATATGCGAATTAGGAGCATGTAAGGGGATGGGAAAAAGGTACTCACAGGCTATTGGTTACAGAAATCCGGATTTGGTAAGATAGCATTACGGTAAGTAAATGTTAAACCTAACTCTAACCTTAGCCCTAACCTCAACACTAATCTTTAAGCTAACTCTACTTCTAAACCCAACCCTAGCCATACCTCTAAGTCCTAACCCTTAATACTAACCCTAACCATAAAATACGAACGTCAACCCCAAATCCCAATCCGGAACCCGAAATCGCATTATGCATACCAAAATCAAATAAGAAGGTGTGTTATACTGATAAAATCTTGGACCTACATATTCAATCCTTACCCAATTCCTAACTTGCACATCAGTAAAACTATTGACGTTAAAGAGTTAAAGACGCGGACAAGGAGGGACATGGGATCAGCGTGGACATTTCAGGAGAAATAAACATCAACTCGATCCAGACAGCCGAAAACTCATTTGCGTGAGTTCTGTCGAAAGGACTTATGACCATCGGTGGATGGGCCCTCCCCAATCGGTTACATTACTCACTCCTTCCGCTGTGCCTTGGGGCCTCGTCAGCAGCTGCAGAGCGGCTAGCGATAGAGGCATAATGACATGGCCGACATAGACAAGGGAGACTGGGTGAACATTTCTGGCTTACAAGCCGTCATCAGCCAGCCAGCTAATCCCAGTTGTGCAGAAAACTGAGGTTCGAGACCACAGCTTGTTGGTTAGAAGTTCAACGCCCTAATCCACTGCGCCACGGAATCGTAATTTCATCGCATTCGATCAGGAATATTAGCAAGGCTAGATGGGCATCCACCGATCGGTTGTGCCGTTGTGCCTTGGGGACCAGTCTCGAGCCCCGTCAGAAAAAGCTATTGCAGTCTCCTTTGCCTTTGTTGGTAACGTCATTCTACAAACACCGTTAACCACTCTGTTGCTGCCGACGGGGCTTGAGGTTGAGACCCAAAACAGAATGGAACGAGTGGGTCCCCTAACCGATCGGTCAGCGCCCAACTACCCTTGCTAATAGTCCCGATCGAAACAGACAAAACAACGAGCCCGTGACACAGTGTGTTAGAGCGTTGGAATTCTAACCAACAGGTTGCGGGTTCAAATCTCGGGTGGTGAACCATCGGGGGTTGGGTATGGTTGACAGATGACGGCTAATTAGCCCGAAATGGTCATTCCAGCCTCCCTGGTCTTTGTTGGCAATGGCACTATGGGTTTAAGCTTGCTTTGAGGCTTTAGTAGGGCCGAGCCAGTTTCGAAGACTTCTATCTCCTTAGTTCGGCAAAAAATTCCCCTGTAGTGATTGGGTTACGAAAGGATTGTTTTCAGTACTTCATCACTGTGTCATCAGGACTTTACTTTGATGGCCTTCAAGATAAATGACCAAGTAATATTCTACTGCCCACCGGCTGCTCACCTGAATGAAAAAACACAGAACGAAGTGGTTAACAAGGGTCTAACGAAATAATCGAACGGAACACTCGTGTTCCTCGTTCTTTTTAATGTGGCATCGATCAAAAGAAGGAGCGGCGTAAGTTTAACGCCAGGTCCTCGATTATGAACTCCGATAATGTGGCATTTTGGGTAGTAGACCGCCAAATTTATCAAAAGAGATAATTAGGGATTCAAATGTGCTGCCTGCTTTCTCCTCTGCGCTCCTTACTAGAGTGCACATGGACGACGGGCGAGGACCCAATGAAGTTTCGGGTATATAGCGCTACTGAATTATATAAGTAACCACATTATACATACATTTACATGTCGGGAGCAGGTGGGCAGATGGTTCGACGTGGACCGGCGATGTGTCTTGCGAGCTCTGCGCTTATCGCCCACCGCGAGGGCTAGTTGCTCCCGAGGTATGAGGGGTGGTGCCAGGTGGCCGGCGGCACCATCAACCGGGATGCGTCTTGAGCCCGCAGTATCGTCCGAGGCCATACGGTAGGGAACAAAGAGCCCATTCAATTTTTTCTTCAACTTCTTCGGATCAGGCAGAGTTTTGGAGACCCGTGTTTTGTAGGCCGAAGGTAGATCTAAATACTGAACACCATTGGGTCGTGGGTAACTCCGATGCTGCCGTGCCTGGTCCGCCTCCACTCGGGCGGACTTATTGCCAGTTTCCACTTCATCTGGTGTGGTTTGCACATGAGGAGGCTAGTTTTCCATAAAGGTGGTGAAAAGTAATAATTCATAATGGAAAGCTCCCGAAATTTTCAAATAACTGTCAAGACTCAATAATACCCCAACCTCTCGGGGACCATTGTCTGTTCAATTACAAACCTAAGAGAAGCATGTACACGGTCATACAATTCGATCGCTAACGGTACTCACTCTTCCCATTATAGAGAGAAGAACATTACCGACATACTGTTGGGCATGGCTGGCTGATGAAGGCTAATATGCCAGAAGTGGCCATTCCAGTCACCCTCTATCTTCTTCTGAAACCAGCTTCCCTCACTCGATTAACGGTGTGTCGTAGGCGGAAAATGAATTAACATGTCACAACAAACCGATATAAATCAATTGTAAATCTATCACCGAGAATCCGTACGACAAAGAAAGTGTCTTTTCCAAAGGTCGGAAATGCAATCTTTCCGACTCCAACTATCTGGATCCTCTTTCAAGCTTGTAATACATCATATAAACATCGAAACTCACGGAAGAACAGTTGACCATCCGAAGCAGTATTATACACGCCTTAAAAGAACGGAAGCATTTTTCACTACCATCACAGGAAGAGAGGAAAGATTTAAATGGTCTCAAATCTGGCAAAACCATTATTCTCCCCGCGGACAAAGGAGACCCGACTGCGATTTTGAACAGACTATCATGAGAAGATGCTCACATTGTAAGAAGATATAACTACCTACGAACCACGCTCTATGGATCCTAACAAGATGCAGAATTAATATATTGGTTTGATGGGAGGATTTGAGGCATATCAAGCCTTTTACTAACGAATGCTACATGTTCAATCTTTCATATTGAAGGGAAACATGCAGGATTTGGGAATACATTTCCTATTCTATTTAATATCACAGAGCAAAGTCCACAGTTTTTGTGCATTGGGCTATAAAACAACATCAATATAAGAAATAAAGGTTTCAAATAAATCTCTTATGCAACCGAAAATTTAGATCTTAGTTCAACGAAAATCAGGTAAAGGCAAGTGGAGGGAATTGCATTCTTTTCCAGAAACAAGAAAATAATTCAGCTTTAAAAAAAGTATTTTGTGCAAAATGCTGACGTTTTTGCCACAAAACGCAGGAATAAATTTGTTTAATGGTATTTTTGTTTTACTGCGGCGAAAATGAAGACCATTAACAAAATACATATAAGATATTATGGAGATGGACTACAGAACCACCTATGTTAAATAGGAAGTATGCGATAGGATATTTTTGCAAAATATAGTCTCCCCTAATCCGGAATACAGAAACGCAATGGAGGAAGATGAGACATTTTCGCAAAATCTTCGTATATATTCGGATTCTCTGTTGTGTATTTTCAGTCCTAGAGCGGGGCATTCAAATAAACAAATTTAGCAAAAAACGCTCCACTATGCAATGCAAAGTGAGTTCTGTCATTTTCAGCCGAATCTGAAACACATATTTTCAGGGAAGCCACAAAACCGAAAAAACTTCCACATTTTCACCTTGACTTAACCATGGAAAAAGGTAAAGTCCGCGTAGATTTGTCAGTAAAGATCTAATTAAAGCTCTTTTTAGGGAAAAAGCCTATTATGAAATGTTTTTTTAAAATTGATCTTAGGCATATAAGTTGCCCACTTTTGTTGTGGACGTTCATTTTGCTCGGTAATGAGTTTTCATGTTTGGGTGAATCTACAAATATGACGCAAACGACCATAAGAAGGAAAATCCAAAAGCTCACTAATCCGATAAATGCTTTTAGAACATTCTTATTTTGAAGATTTCTATAAAAACAGAACAGGGTCTAATTTTTTGCCAATCTATTTTAAACAAGAAAATCATGAAATATTCACGGGGTTTTCAAGGACCATCTTAAAACTAATTACAAATCAATACCACAACAATCAATAAAGAAATTTAATGAAAAAATAGTTCACTTAATATCAAAAAAATAGTGTGCGTACGCTATCACCTGATAATTCTATTTAAATTTATTCATTGAATTTACAGGACTTTTTCAATTTTTCAGCATTCACCAATTTTTTAAAAAATGAGTAATTTCTCAACCAAATAATATAACTTTTAACATTAAGGTAAGAATTAGCTTAAGATTGTTCATTAGTATTTCAAAGCTTTTTTATATGTGTCGATGCCAGTTTGCGAGTGATTATCGATCTTACGTAAATTTTAGCCCTTTGAATCTGTTAGGGCACTGACTATATATATATATATATATATATATATATATATATATATATATAGTATATATATATATATATATATATATATATATATATATATATATAATGAACAGAAAAATGCTCTTCGGGAAATGGAGTTTTACTCGTAAATTTTCAAGTTGGTGACACCTTTTGGCTTTTAATCTCACTTTTCGCCAACCCCACCTCACACATGGTGAACCGCAATTAAACATTCCGACACCTCCAACCGACGCAGTGACCCCTAAATCCAACCCGGAACCATGATCGATGATCTAGCCGGCCGTAGTTACTCGCCGCCCACCTCCCCTCCCAAACAAGCCAATGTAATTGTTCTCTCCTCACCCCCCCCCCCGTCCCAAAAACATGCCCCGATTATTGGTCCACCCACCACCCACTCACACCAGCTGTTTGCTTGTCACCATCTGTCCTGTCGCGCCACTTCACTTTCTCCTCTGTTCATTTCGTCTGACGACGGGTTGGTGTCACCAACTTGAAAATTTACGAGTAAAACTCCATTTCCCGAAGAGCATTTTTCTGTTCATTATACTATCTCGGGATGCAAACAACCTCTGTTATTCAATATATATATATATATATATATGATAGTGTGGGGCTCACCGATCTGCTTAAGGAACATGTATGTTCCGTTGTGCCCTGGAGCTCAGACTAGAGCCCTCGTAGGCAGTCGCATAGCAACATGTAGCATATGTTGATATATGTTTATATATATATATATATATATATATATATATCGTGTTGGAAGGTAGCCATTTGCACACTACAAGATAGAGCAAATATCTCATGTGAACTGAAATTTGAGGATGTGATTATATTAGAAAACGCATTTTACATCCTCTACGGCTTTAAGAAGATAACTTACCAAAGCCAAATTGTGCTGAAATTTCACTTTTTGATCCGACTTGATTGAGTAAACTCGAGGTCCCGCTGGGAGACTACCATCTGCAAAAAAAGATAGAACAGGCGGAGAAATGCGAGATATTTCTTCTTATTTAGTCAGTTCTGGTGCGGAGAAAACCCAAACCGGAGAGTATTTGTATCAAACTTGAGGAAGAGTCAGCACGTCTGACAGTCACCTGAGATAAGGAACCTTTTTGTTCGGTCAGCAACCATGCCCGAAAAATCCCTTTTACTTGGATTCGAAATTCGAGTCTTCAGATTTACTTTTACTGTGGGAGGTTTTTTCCCTGGTTGATATTTTCGCTAGTCTTGACGGCTAAAGCGAACACAATTCATTTCAGTACTTTGAGATTCTGCGCATTCATGTCTTCTGTTGGCTGCCATCTACTTTGACCACACGACCTACACGGCTTTGACGTGCTTCACAGAGAGTCAAAGCTTCTCGAAATAAATAGTCTCCTTCCTGCAACCTAAACACCACACTTTTTCGAATCATCAGTCAAGTTTGCACGAAGGAGTCTTCATCCTGGGGCGACGTCGTTGGAACACTTGAGATTCGTGGTAAATATGCCCTGTCGATTCTAGACATTGTAAAGGGCTGGGTGGGAGACTTACAAAATGTTCTGGTTGATGACGCCTAATGAGCCGAAATTGGCCATTTCAGTCTACCTTGTCTATGTCAGCAGTGCCATTCTGCCTATGATACTACCCCGGTGGGTGGATGCGAGCGGGGCTCGAGAGTGAGCCCCAAGGCAGAACGGAACGAGTAAGTTCCTTTAACAATCGGTGAGCGTTCTTCAACGAATGCAAGTCAATATTTCCGATCTAAACTGGCAAGACAACGAGCCCGTGGCTCAATGGTTAGGGCATTGGATTTCTGATCAAAAGGTTGTGGGTGCGAGCCTCTGGTGGTGCACCATTTGGAGTTGGGTTTGATTGGCTGATGAGAGCTAATGGGCCAGAAATGGCTACTATAGTAGATGTGCAGATGAGGCCGCAAAATCATCGGACCTTGTTGAGCAGTACCATCAGGGAAGTATGCACTCACTCGATTCTTAGAATATGCGGGTATGGGTTCCTGTAGGACGAGATTAAACATTCGCCGGAGCTTCTAGAGTCTTCCAAAAAGATTTTATATAAGCTGAACCAACGCGACTGAAATGTATGCGCTTGTGAAGGGATGAGTCTAAGATTGTGCGGCTGGTCAACTGGGATCCCGAAACACTCAGGGAGCACATTGCTTCAGGAATAATAGTTCAGGAGGATGGCCCCAGGTACTACAGATCTGTAGGTACTCCTAAAGTACGATAGGACAGCACTGTTCAACTTTTTACCCAGATGTTTGATATTGTGCAGAGATGCCGGATTGCTGCTAAAATGTCGGTACTAGAGAGCAACGTATTGTCTCTTCCACGACTTCAGTTGCCTGGTTCTACCCTTATTGGACCCTCAATCGCGACAATGTTGCGTCGTGCAGCCACAGAAAGTAATCGATGAAGGAATTATTTGTGCTTGTAGGTAGAACCTGTACTTGAAGTCTGGTGTCACACATTTCCAGGTGAAGTAAACACGAATTACCGTCAGACTTGTACGTGTGAATATTTAATAATTTTAAAAAAATCAACCCAAAAATTGGACCATACTGGTGAGAATCAAAATTTAAGGGGGAAGGGGGGCATAACAGATGAGAGAGCGTTCGCTGAAATGTTTCTTGTCTGTCCAGCGTTTCAAAGGACAATTTTTGGCTGCCCGAAATTAGGAATTTGTAGATCGAGCGTAGCATTCATATTATGAGTTCCTATGCCGACGTGGAAAAAGTATTCTTGGTCTCGCGACGAAAATACAGCTTAGGAGAAGTTAATTACCTTGAATAAACTAGTTGCCAGCTACAGAGTGGAACGAGCACCAACTGGTGATGATCGGGTTAAACTCAAGGTGGCAGTTAGTACAGTCAGTTATAGATCTCATGCAAAGTTAATCAAACTTTCAGCATGGGTTTTAGATTAGGAAGTATGACTTCCGTAGAATTGTAATATTTATCATCGTGAACCATAATACCAAGGTATTTCAGAACCAACAGGATACCGAATTTTTTAAACGAACATTTTCTACGGCCTCCCGAAAAAACTCATACGAAAAAAATGGTTACGTAAGTAGCGTGCATTTTTCCTGTAGATTTTCGATGCCCTTACAAATTACAGTATATTTTATAGAAAACAAAGGCGAAAATATTTTTTATTGCACTCTTCGGATATTAAATCAGATCTTCAAATTTTGACCTCAACGAAAGAGTATGTTTAGGTTTTAGAAAGGTTTTCCGATTTCCGAATAATTTTGCGCTCGATCTGTTCTTGCATTTGCGTTTAGGCTTTTCAATCTACAAGTTAGATGCCTTCCGTAGGAGAAATTTCACACATTCCTGTATGTCACTAATAAGAGAGCCTATAAGAAGCATAGAATTATGCAATGGATGTGGTCTGTACCATGTACTTCGTGAGGGGCAATAATAAACTGAAAGATATGATGCGAGTTGAATGGACATCGTAAAGTCTTTAAAAATGTCACAATTAACAACTTTATAAAACCAAACGACAGTCTTCCTTCGATAAAAAAATCAAGAAAGCATTATTTGATATCAAATGAGCACAATAAAGAATATTTTCGCTTATGTTTTCCGTAAAATATATTTCAATTTGTAACAATATCAACAATCTATGGAAAAAAGCAGATTACCTAATTAGTCATTTTTGACGAGTGAGGTTTTTTCAGGAGGCCGAAAAAACGTCCAAAAACCGGCAACCCGACATGTCTGAAATATTTTTTGGAATTATGCTCCAAGATTATAAATATTATAATCCCACCGAAGTAATCATTCATAATCTAAAACGCACACTGAAATTTTACTTACGATTGGATGAGATAATTCACTGACTGTATATGCTGCTACCTATGTGTTTAGTTTCGCAAAAGATAATTGCAAAAGGAAGCTACTCAGACGACCGTTCAAACGATAGTCAAGTTGGTAAGTCTGAGGCTTGTGTGGGTTTACGCAATCACGTAAGTAGCTCGGAGGGTCAAGTAAAACCTGTGGATGACAGACAGCGGCCCAATCCGCAGAGTCACTCACCGCCAGCAAAAGTATTAACATGCGGACGCTAAAATGGAGTCAACAGGCGAAAATGCAATTTGAAAAGGCAGACGGCCAGTCAACAAAGGTCTCTCTCCTTATTACTACCACCGTCACTATTATTACTGCTCCTACTACTAAATTCTATTAGTACTACTAGCACCACGATCACCGTTACTACTACTGCCGCTACCAATGCCATTACTATTTCTATTACTAACTGCTGCTGCTACTACTACTACTACTACAACTACTACCAATACTACTACTACCACTACCACCACTACTAATAACACCACTCCCCCTACTACTACTACTACTTATACTATTATTACTAATACTACTACTACTAATACTACTGCTATTACTACTACTAATACTACTACTACCACCAATACTACGACTACCACTACCACCACTACTAATAACACCACTCCCCCTACTACTACTACTTATACTATTATTACTAATACTACTACTACTACGACTGCTATTACTACTAAAAATACTACTACTACTGCTAATACTGCGAATACGACTACTACTAATAATACTAGCATCCTTACCCTACATGAACATGGTAATTCCTAGTAAAATCCTCAAACACCATTTAATAAGGAAATTCACACTACGTTTAATTAACTACCACCTAATCGATGGAAGTGGTGGGGGGGGCAACCAACCTTCGCGGGGGCTCGGAGGAGCAGAAACGGGGGAAAGGTCGTGAGAGCACAGGGTAGAGGTGCTACCGCTAAGAAGCTGATAACTCTCAAGAACCGCCTGTTCGTCCTTCTCCTCAAAGTTCACCGATTGGGCTTCTTCGGCGTCCTTTTCCTCACCCTCCTCCTCCTCCTCATCATCATCATCCTGCATGTAAATAGTTTCCGAGAGAAGGTCGTTGAGGCTCTCGTCCACAGCTGCGGTAGAAGACTGGCTTGACCAGCTCTGATAGTCCAAGCGTGACTCCAAACTCTCTACCGAGGCAGACTGCAGAGGTGGGTGGAATTTAAATTTCCGTTGACCGTCAGGATGTCCCGCTTCTGCGTGCTGCTGTTGATGATGACTATGACACCGTTGATCGCGAACAGGACAACTGCCCTCGTGCGGAGTGGAGTTACGGGAGGAGGGAAAGTCGCCCTCAGCATCGGGCCGAGTACTCGATCGGTGTTGGTGACAGCTGCTCCGGTTGGTGTTGGACGAATTTTGGTTGTAGGTTTCTATGTCGGTGGACTACAAGTAAAATAGACGGATGACGCGTACTACCAAATAGTTGAGCAAATTACCTGGGGTAATAGTACGCATTTTCGAAAAAGAAATGAGACAATGTTATGCAGCCGAAGTTTTGAAGGAAAACAACCTCAGAGGGAGTCTTCATGCGACGGCACAGTCCAGATAAATGTAGTTTTTACTGTCACCTGTGAGTATTATTGGTTACGACGGTTTCTGTGCGGGTTGTACGCTTCTGTGCCGGTGGACTACAGGCAAAATATGTGCATTATATGTACTTCAAAATACTTGGTCAAACTTCTTGGATCGAAACTACGCGTTCTTGCACATAAAAAGGACGAGCTTCGTAAGACGATGTTATATCATGGCCTGCAAATGCATTCATAGTGGTAAGCGTCAGAGCCATTACCTATAGAGGAGCGACTACCCAAACGAATTTTTTACGGAGATGTCGCTACGGGTTCTCGCCGGCAGGGAGGTCAAAAACGACGCTACAAGGACACTTTGAAGAAATCGCTGAAGCAACTGCAAATCAACTCGGCGACCTGGGAGGACCTCGCCCTGGATAGACCGGCATGGAGAAGATCGGTGAAGACTGGTTCAGCAATCTATGAGGTCAACCGGATCGCCGCCGCCAAGGCCAAAAGAGCGGCACAAAAGTCACCAGCGTCCCGGACCAACACCGCCAATGCCCAGGCCCTGCCAACATGCCCGCGCTGTCAACGCATCTTCCACGCGCGAATCGGCCTGGTTGGACATCTTAGGACGCAATGCACCAACAATCCAACAATTCCAATTTCTACGTCGAATTCTGTCAACCCTCCTTCTGACTCCCCCACCCTCACTCCTGGCATCAATTCCATTACTCCCACCATCATAGAGACCACATCCATCTACTCATCGCCTGTTACCCCCACCACCGCCTTCGCCTTCACTACCACCACCACCACCACCACCATCAGCGATGGGGAATCTCTCCCTAAGCTGTACTCAATGCGACCGCACATTGACCTCACGCATCGGCCACTTGCGAATACATCGTACAGAGACCGGTGAGCCAGTGCCTGGAGCACCATCACACAGCAGAGATCGTCGCCTCCGCTGCCCTCACTGTCCTCGCGCATTCACTCATCGCATGGGCCTATTCGGTCACATGCGCATCCATGACAGCGGAATTCACCACAATGCCGACAACACCGATACACCATGCACACCCTCCGCTCCTGCCATTCTTAGCGCCCCTGACACCCCCACTACCATGAATGACATCCCCCAGCCTCTACCGATTTCTCCTGCCCACACTGCGCCCGCAACTTCAACTCACGCATCGGCCTGGTCGGTCACCTGCGAATCCATCGCACGGAGGCTGGTGAACCAGTGCCTGGGGCTCCGACATACAGACGACGCGCCCGCCTTCACTGCTCTCACTGCTCCCGCACATTTACACACCACATGGGCCTAATAGGACACATGCGCCTCCACGACAACCTCCAGTAAACCACCGGAGGCTAAGCTACATCAGCGCAAACTACCTACACCAATACATCGACAACACCTTCACAATCACCATTTACCAGAGTATATCACGGTTTCCTAGAAACCATGGCTGGGAAGTCTGCCAATCTGACGCTTCCACCAGACCACGCCGTCGGCTCAGTGTATGTGCTGTGTGTGTCGAGTGGCTGACCAGTGGACTGGGAGTCAGACGGCGATGGCTGCTCCATATCCCCTGAGTTTGTGAATCCTGGAGTGTGCGTTATGGGGGCCAGGTCGTGCTGTGGCGTGCGAAGACGGGTACGCCGATCCGTCAGCTAATGCGCCCTCTCCCACATCAGGCAACTGACCGGCTCGGACAGTGGTCTGATATTGGGTGTGAGAGAGAGAGTGAGGTCGAGAGCTCAGCGTATTTTCCTCATTATAAACAATCTGACGCGCTTGAAATAATAACGGTGCGCTAACAGCCGTGGCTTGGAAGGTTGCTTACTGACGGGATAACTCGGACCGCATGGTCAGCCCAATGTGTGTTTTGTGTGGAGTGGCTGACTGGCGGACTGAGAGTCAGGCTGCAACGGCTCCTTCTTAATATGGTCTTTATGGCACTCCAACTCTGTGGGATCCGAGCCAGGTGTGGCGGTACGCCCAGGGGCGGCTCCGGTCGCGCCAGCCACCTGCGACCTCTCTCATCTCCGGTCTTCTTGCCTGTGTCGTGAGACCGGGCTCAGGTGGGGGAGGAGAAGAGTGTGCGTAACGTTAACCGCCGCGGTTGGCAGGTTGCTAACTGACAATTACACTCAGACCTCGCAGTTAGTCCAACGTGTGTTGTGTGGAGTGGCTGACTGGTGGTCTGAGAGATGTAAGCCTTTCAACCCCCTGTTGTATGAAATCCTGGTGCTTGTGTTTGGGGGGCCAGGTCGTGTACGTAGTACAAGTAGACGAGGTCACCAGCAGCTGCGCCCGCTTCCGCATCAGACAACTGACCGGCTCGGACAGTGGTCTGATATTGGATGTGAGAGAGAGTGAGGTCGAGAGCTCAGCGTATTTTCCTCACTATAAACAATCTGACGCGCTTGAAACTATCACGGTGCGCTAACAGCCGTGGCTTGGAAGGTTGCTAACTGACGGGATAACTCGGACCGCGTGATCAGCCCAATGTGTGTTTTGTGTGGAGTGGCTGACTGGCGGACTGAGAGTCAGGTTGCAATGGCTCCTTCTTAATGTGGCCTTTATGGCACTCCCACTTCGTGGGATCCGAGCCAGGTTTGGTGGCACGCCCAAGGGCGGATCCGGCCGCGCCAGCCACCTACGCCCTCTCCATCTCCGGTCTTCTTGACTCTGTCTTGACACCGGGCTCAGGTGGGGGAGGAGGAGAGAGTGCGGTAGCTGCAACGCAAGGCTACTTTCACTTAAAACTAATTCACGCGCAAGTCACCGTCCCTGCACAACCTGGTGTGGAGCATACGGTGGACGTCATCGAAATCGACGGTCGAACTGCCATGACCTAGCTCGGTTGGTTTACAATAATTCTTGTAAATTATACGAACGAGTGAAAACGGACTGGAATTTTCACCCTCTGACCTGTTTGCCATAACCAATCAGCAGTATCATAACCCAAGACCTAAAGACTCCAAGACCCAAGGCTTCGTAAACAGCCTCATAGCAACGCGTAGTAACTAATTGAGAAGTGCTACCGACAGCGACGTTCCATTGGTCATCACTTGGAATTTGTGCCCCATTCTCTTACAAAGGAGTTTGGCTGAACCAATACGGGGGACTAGATAAGGGTTTGGAAAGCGTGCTGTGCGCCCAAAAAATGCCACGCAAGGGGGAGTATTGACAAGCCTCGGCACAGGGGCACGCCGCACTAGCCACTTGCAGCCAATCTTCGTATCGCACGGCCGTCCGGTTTGTACAGTGGACTAGTGCCTTGGACTATAAAAAATCGTGGCTTGGAAGGCTACTAACTGACGGAATAAGTCCATCCCCCACCCAGAACGGAGAGCCAGGCTGCAACAGCTCCTTCTTAATGTGAGATCTGAGCCGACTACTTCTGTGAAAACTTGATCTGTCTCGCGTGAACGATTAGTGTGTGTGAGAGTGGCACACGTAAACGTGTTGTTTAGCTTTACCAGCCACTGCACTCGACTCCATTGCCGGTCTTCCTGACTGGGCTCAGATGGGTGATAAAGGATAGAGTGGGATAGATGCTGCGCAAGTATATTATCACTATAAACCAATGCACGCGCAAGTAACCACCCCCACGCCCATCCTGATATGGGGCACACGGTCAGCATCATCGTTCACGGCGTTCGAACTGACTTTGAATGTGTTAACAGTGGAGTAGTGGGTCCACACTACATAAGCTGCGATTGAGGGCATTCAAGGTCGCATGTGCCCGCCTTCTTGGTGCGTCGTTACTGGCGTCCACCTGTTGAATGACGGGGACGCTCAAATTCAACGAGAAGGAGGGCCAGTGAAAAAGCCGGTGTCGTCAATCTGCAGAAGGATGGAGAGATAACAGCGATAAGATGGTGCTGATGCTGACGGTAATGATGGGTTCGAGTTGTAATCCGAAACTTCAGACGAATAAACTTCTTTTCCTAGCGATCGCGTCTGATTCTTCTCGATAAGACAGATATCCCTCAGGCGTAGTTCTAGCCGGATTCAGTTGTTACTTCCTCAGCGAACAAATCGAAGAGTACGTTGATGCGGACTATACTTAAGTAAAATTGGAGAGATTTGGTGTTTTCACGCCTAAGATAACTCACTGAAGCTCGAGTGTGGAGTCTCCGGGGAACCAAAAGAAGCGGAAGGTGAGCACGGATGTAGTGAAGTGTCGTCTTGTCTAAAACTCACCCCCGTCCCTCCCGTTTCATATGATATGCTATTGCCTAATGCGCATAAATGGGAGATGGAAGTGTGAAAATTTCATCTTACTGTTCAAAAGTGGCTCTGTATACAAGCAGGTTAAAAGTACTTAGAAGGGATTGCCAACTACGAATATTGACCATTTTATGCGAATTTTTAAAAGCGGACAGGGATTTCCAGCAGCCTGATGGGTAAAACAGCAGTTTTTGAACACCCATATAGCTCCAACATCTGCTGACAACAAACAGCTCCATAGAACATAAAAGTGAGCGAAGTTGCCACTCGTCTACTACAATATATAGCAACCAACATCAATGGTTAGAGCGTTGGACTTCTGATCAACAGGTCGCAGGTTCTTGCCTCGGGTGGACATTACGTGGGGTTGGGTACGGCTGGCTGATGACAGCCAAGGAGCCAGAAATAGACATTTCAGTCTTTCTTATATTTGCCGACATTGTTAATCTACTACTACTACTACTACTACTAATACTACTACTACTACTACTACTACTACTACTACTACTACTACTACTACTACTACTAATACTACTACTACTACTACTACTACTGCTGCTGCTACTACTACTACTACTGCTGCTGCTACTACTACTACTAATACTACTTCTACTACTACTGCTACTACTACTACTACTACTACTACTACTACTACTACTACTACTACTACTACTACTAGCAGCTGCTGTGCGGCTGCTGACAGGGCCCGAGAATGAGCTAGAAGACAGAGAGAGAAGAGTGAGTCCCGTTAAGGATCGGTGAGTGTTCATAAACGAACAACCGAGATCGTTCACAGACTCCAAGATCAAAAAATAAGTGTCAATTCACAGGGCCAAAAAACAGCTGAACGTCGATCTTACCTTAATGGATATCATGCAATTCACACAAAACGAAATACTTCGGGAAGACTGATTAACGGTTGCGCTCATGCAGGAAACAATAGTTCAGGTCGGTCGATGCTGGGCCGGCAGTCTGTGGCCCAACACGACGAAGGGTAAGAGCAATTTTTGGTGAGGATCTGCCATATAAGAAGGGGTTTTACGACTGGGGTAAAACGGATGGTAGACCAAGGGCTCCAGGACAGAAACATTAAAAAGAGCAATATAACCGATAACGTCGGTTAAATACTCCAAAGATACCTAATGAAAAAGAGCGCGAAAATGTGGGCGCACGATCACAGGCTCATGAATTATGAAAAGAAAGGGCGCAGCTAACCGACAGGAGCGCATGCGAATGAAACGTAATGCAATGCAGTTAACCGACCGCGTTTATGAGAGTCGCTAGGATCACAGAAACGAAGCGAGCAGGCAGTTTGCCCCAAGGAAAGCGATGTAAATCGAAGTCGCTAGTCCCAACCCTGGCCCTCAAACTTACTCCCTAACCCTCAAGGCTAAGCCCCAAGCGTGACTCTAGGCCCTATAGCTAAATCCTTAGCCCTAAACAGAGAGCCCTAACCTTAGACTCAACTCCTAAAACCAAGTCAGGATCCTAACTGTAAGCCCTAACACTTAACCTCACACTCTAACCCCATTTTCCTAACTTTAGCCCTTACCCGTAAACTAATTCCTAAGCCTTATATGAGCCCTAAAACTCAATCCTAAACGTAAACCCAATTCAAACTTTATCCGCCAAACAGACGCGAGCCTGAGGATAAAAAACCTACTTAAACCAAGCAAGTGGCTGTCTTACATAAATAAACTCAGTGGACTTCCGTATTACATCCTCACCAAAATTATACCCCGGGGATTATTCAATTGGTTGGAATGAGATAATAACCGCACGTCCCGAGAGACATACCCGCTCTGGCGAATAGGTCCGACGTCAGCCACACACCACCGTGATCCTCCAAACAGATTATCGGGCACTTCAATTGCACCTCCCCAAAAAAATCCAACAGCGAGGCAGCCGGAAAGTGGAAAAATAACAAAAGACCTGCGGGTGTCCACGGAGGACGAGTACCTCTGTGAGATGCGCATACGTCGTCATCCTAACAAACAATAAACATTGGGCCAGGTTCTGATAAGATAAAAAAACATCCAGCAGGAGGATAACTACTGGCCTCTACATTCAGGAACAACGCGAGGAGGCCCAAACAATTCACAACGCGCGGTAAGGAAGAGTCGCAGTCAACGACAGCAGCCTTACTGTGTTGCGTTACATGAAGGCCACTAGCAATTATGGACGTTTGGCAGTTTTCGACATGTTCGAACCTCGAGAGGACGTCGATTTTTCCTTAATGCAAATCATTAAAAAGATTCACAATAAATACAGACAAAGGGTAAAAAATTTTGATGGTAAAGGCATACCTCTTCATGTTGAGTCAATCACTGCTAATTGCAAACCAAGACAAGCAGATGCCTGCACATTCACTTGATTTAACTATACAAACACTACTTTACATAACTGAGTAGAACGTTTATACTTTAGATAAATGTATGATTCCTGTTTATTGTGGCGCACGTTACTGCATTGGACGTACGGCAATAGAACCGCCACTAGTAAGGACTTGGCGATGTCGATGGAGGTGGTGAGGAGCAGAAGACTCGATGGAAGACTGTGAACGGGCCATCTCAAGATCCTGACGGATTAGTTCGTCCAGATCGCGTTTGATGGCTATCAGTCGGCTTGGCGAGGTCTCGGAGACGCCCAGTTTGACTAGCTCCCGACTGATTTCATCCACAGAAAACTGTAGACCGGGCGGAGGGAGCCAGTGTCGCTGCCGCCGGCTCTGATGACGATGTTCCGTGCAACTGTGACAGTCACGCTCAGCTAGCATTTCGATCACCGGAAAACGGAGACTGCTGCAGCAGCTGCCTCTGAGCGTAGAAAGTGCAAAAGATTGCACTTCCAGAAAAGAGAAAACAGTTAAATAACATAAAGAGAATGCAATTCTAAACTTTAGGCAGCTATAAGATGAGCCAACTCATCTAAAGAGACAGACACTACCAATGGAAAGAACTAACAATGATTGAACAAAACAGGCGGTGCACACTCTTGTGCTGCAATCAAGATAAATCGGTGCGCGTCACTCACGCCTAAAGGAAAAATGTAGTCTGAGGATCAGAGACCGAAAACGAAGAAACCTTGACCGAAATGTACAAACGGGTTTAGAGATAACTAACGCCTTACCCGATGCACTCTAGTAAGGAGATGTCTCCCCTTAAAGAAAAGCAGCATTATAACAAGTTTTGCGAATGAAACTAAAGCTAAGCCGAGGAATTACGGATAAAAAATTTCTATCCGATAATTTTTGACTCGGCCACATTCAATGAAGCGCAATTCATTTTGTGTTCAAGTTTATCTCTGAAGTCAGCTTAACGATAGTAGTGACCTCAAATTGTTCTACTAAGAAGATTATCCCAAAGATCACTTATCAAAGTCCCTGAGCGTAACCGAGATATGTACATAATTTACGCCAATAATATTGTTGACATTTCCAACTTACTTGTTAATTCGAAAGTTAAAGACAGTTATTACCGAAATTTGATTACCTATACAAACTGCCTATTAGGTCGACATAATGTAGCTAGTATATTGTCGTTTCAAAAAACAGGGGAAGCATCGTCCTTTTATAGTACGCACTCTTATCATTTATGCTGCCATTTTATATGTTTCTGAGTTAGAATCCGCAACCCTGAGCAAGGATCTTGCCACTCCATGGTTGGGTCAAATGTAACGCAAACAATGATAAGGGTAGTTTATGTGGCCTCTCCAGCAGGACAGGGAAACGGGTGGCTCCACGCTACATTCAAAGGAAATTAGAGCAAAGATTAAGGGCATAAGTAGGGATACGTTTTGCAGCTGGCTTAGGGTTAGGACACGGGACTAGGTCCCCTTCCTAAAATTTGGGCAATGCAACCTTTTGTACGGGGGAGGGCTTCTATTCCCTTATGAGGGGAACCATACAACTGATTTCCGCCCAAACAAAGCATAGAAACTGTATTGCAGTAAACTGGCAAAAATACTCTGTCCCACTTGTCCAAAATAACGCGCCAGAATCGGTATTTTCATGCGGAGTTCTTACCGGTGATGTGTCGGTGGCAATGGAGATAAAACAGGGCCTTCATACACAACGATAGATGATAACTTGAAGCAATATACTCCAAGGCACTTAAATTAGGGTAAGATACAAAAAATAGTTTGGGAATTTTGCTGCCTCCGCAGATATGTAAACAAAGCTTCAATTGATCAGCTTTCCGTAACGCTTTACCAAATGCAATAGAAACTTCAAATTATTCGATGACTGCACTTCTGGCTGGGAAGATTGATGACGGATTCGTTTCTTGTAGTCAGTTAACGAAAAACTTATTTAAAAATGCAATGTTAAGCCGGTGAAACTCCCACAAACCCAGGCATGTCCTGCCACGCGAGTCAAGTTTGTCTATGCTACGGGCAAGCCCTTACCATTTGCAAAATCCAGTAAGCACGTGACGAGATATCTTCTATAGTTCACAAAACACGGTAGTACAATTTACGCAGACGCTCACGGACAACAGAAACAAACCTACCCAATCGATGTTTTTTTTTCCGGCAAGACATAGGGATAGGATCCGCTCCACCCCTCTCTCTATTTCAGGGACCTAACGCTAATTTCCAGGGTGGTTCGGGTTTAAGTTGATGAACGCTCACCGATCGTTAACAGAACTCACTCCTACGGCTCTGCCTTGGGACACAAACTCTTAAGCCCCGACAGCAGCAGCCGCACAGCGGTCAGTAGTAGCAGTAGTAATAATAATAATAGTAGAATTAGTAGTAGTAGTAATAATAATAGTAGTATCAGTAGTAGTAGTAGTAGCATTAGTAGTAGTCTTAGTAGTAGTAGTTGTAGCAATATTAGCAATAATAATAATGTTATTAGTAATAATAGATGTAGTACTAGTAGTAGTAGTAGTAGCAGTAGTAGTAGTAGTAGTAGTAGTAGCAATATTAGTAATAGTAGTAGAAGTAGTAGCAGTAGTAGTAATAGTAGTAGTAGCAGTAGTAGTAGTAGTAGTAGTAGGTTCAAAATGTCAAAAAAGACAAGAGAGACTGGAATGGCCATTTCCGGCTCATTAACTGTCAGCAGCCAGTCATACCCAACCCCAGGTGGTGCTCGAACCCGCGACCTATTGATCAGAAGTTCAACACTTTGACCATGAGTCACGCGCTCGTTTGGGTTTTCATTCGGGTTGAGGTTAACGTTAGATTAAAGGTTTTGGTAGTGACTTGCTAACATTTAGCCCTTCTTGGAATTTGCGTAAGAAACCTGTTTTAATGGAGGAGGAGGATGAGGAGGAGGAGGAGGAGGAGGAGGAGGAGGAGGAGGAGGAGGAGGAGGAGGAGGAGGAGGAGGAGGAGGAGGAGGAGGAGGAGGAGGAGGAGGAGGAGGAGGAGGAGGAGGAGGAGGAGGAGGAGGAGGAGGAGGAGGAGGCTAATACTCCCGTTTCTTACCTCTTTTTCATTTGGGTTAAAGTGTCTATGACGGAAGACCAGGACTACGCTTTGCGTGGTAGCAAAACACAAATGGCAATTTTTTGGATTTAGTTCTCAGCCTTAGCAAGCGACCTCAGGCCTCCTGGTCAGAACGATATGAGATTAAGAGGACATCAAAAAATCGAAGCCTAATTTGATCACGAATAGTCCCAATGCAACCAGATTGCGAAACGCAGCCTTTCTTTTTAGAGCCCACGATCTCACTTACGTATTCATTCCTTCTGAAGGGTAAATTAACGTATACCAGTTTACTTTATAGAGTTTGATAATTAGAAATAGATTGGATATCGGCCCTTCCTTTGAACTTTTATAAGGAGTATGGCAATCCTGGACGTCGGTACGAACATGTGGACTGACTTACCTTTCCGGGGGCTTTATGGGAGA
The DNA here is from genome assembly GCA_017591395.1 of Schistocephalus solidus. Classification (NCBI taxonomy): domain Eukaryota; kingdom Metazoa; phylum Platyhelminthes; class Cestoda; order Diphyllobothriidea; family Diphyllobothriidae; genus Schistocephalus; species Schistocephalus solidus. The sequence continues at coordinate 55,823 of WEDG01011587.1, forward strand.
CATTTCACAGATAAGCATACAGCCACGCACGAAGGATCCGCAGTGAAATGTTAGCTCTTGCGGATGGCATGCATCCGTTCAGACTATGCCGTCTCACTGTGCACTCCATCAGGCCCATCGATCTATCCAATATAGGCTGCTTGTGGTGAAGGCATAGCTAGTGCTGCCTGCGGCTGGTAACTAAAGCTAATTCATGGAAACGAAAAATGGCATTAACAACAAAGACAAGGGAGACCGGAATGACCATTTCTGGCTAATTGACAGTCAAAACCAGCCACCCGGGTGCTGCAGTCCCTGGGATTGTAACAGGGAGCACTCAAGGGTTGTAATCCATGGGTTTTGGTAATACTGGCTGATGAAGGCTGATAGGCCAGAAATAGTCACTCAAATCTTCCTCGTCTTTGTCGGCAGTGTTCATCTGCTTGTGATACTAGCCGCTGTGCGGCTGCTGGTAGAGCTCGAGAGTGAACCCCGAGGCAGAACGGGACGAGTGATTCTTGCAATCGATCGGTGAACGTTCATCCTCCAATGTGCGTATTCTCGATCTAAACCGCTGTGCAGCTGCTGGCGGGGCTCTAGAGTGATTCCGAGGGCACAGCAGAGCGAGTGAGTTTCATAAACAATCGGTGAGTGCCAATCTATCACGCATCTATATTCACCTGCATGCATAGACTTGCGGTCTGATGACCAGGCCATGAGGGCCCCAAGACTGTCTGCGCTGCATAGGTTGATTTCACTGGGCGCCAAACAAGTGTGCGTCAAGAGTTTGATTAAAGCTTTATGCCAGGCCAGTCACTGAGACCATCATCGACCGATTTAATTAGTACGTGCTGCCGGTACACAAAGAGGGAGGAAAAATTAGTGGGCCCAATGATTGCTTTTCTCACAAAAGAAAAACAGCCACAAACTCAAACAACCACAACGTGTTACAAATCGTGGCTATGAAGGTGACCAACGTCAAGACAACGCGGCCTTCCTGTGAACTGCGTGGTTATATTGCATCGGCTTTTTGTTACCTTGTGACCCTTAAAGCAACGCCTACCAATGCGAGGTCCGAGTGGGTGATGCCGAGTTCGTGTGGAGCCCGCGTTGACGGGTGACGAGTACCTAACTAGCAACGGTGGTCATGCCAATCTCAGTCTTATCGACTTCGTCTGTCCACTGGAACATCAAGCGTGAGCATACATTGAGAGGCAGTCAGTAGGGCGCTGCATAAGGCATCATCACTTCCATCCGATAATGGGGCTCCTCGTTTCTTGAGACGGTCAAAATATTGTTACATTACGTTTGCAGCCAATCGGCCCGAAGTATCGAACGCTGCTTCCGCCCACGATCTGTTCATCGGCCGTGGGAAAGTATCAGCGGCTAGGCAGGCAACAGGACTGCTTTATTGAGCACGCCTAAAGGGGAGTTGGTTTTCATTTTTGGAAAGAAGTGCTAGTCACAAGTAGAGGAACTTCGGAGCATCATTACAGGAACTTAGCAGGTAATGGTTAACATTATAAGCACCACAAGCTGCCCGATAAAACATATGCACAAGCACACTGCTTTCAGCGTTTATCTACTCTATCCGTGACGAAGTTTCTTTAACCTTCATATTCTGCAGTCAGGAGGTGGTAGTTCTCCAACCTCGATAACTCGAGAACAGGTTGAACTCGTGAGGCGAACGATGACGGGGGATGAAGGAGTAGAGATACGGAAGACAGTATACACACCGTTCACTGGCAACAGCCGACTTGAATCTAATGTCGTGAGTGGCGTCTACCGATCTATCCTGATTGCAGTGGTGACCCAGTGGTTTTAGGTAGTTTGCATGACGAAATCAGTTGTTCGTCAAGCGACTCAGTTCAGATCAGTTTATTTAAGGGAAAAAATATAGGCATGTGCTTCTGTACTTCCTATTTCAACAGCGTGCTCTGCTAGGGGGCAAAGGCAACAGGAAAGGCGTGAGCAAACTATAAATTTGTCTGTTGGTGTGCTTACAGGGCATAATTATGAACTTCCCAAAACGTGTTACTATGACATGTTAGGTAGTAGCTTAATTAACGTTTAAACGACAACCAGAATATGCTGGACGAAACGGTCTCTTTTGACGCATATAAAGAGTGACTGGCTCTTTTCATTTAGATATCATGTTGTGTTCCTGGAATCTACTGCTAATATGCTTCCAAGTAGGTTCAGTTACTGTAAATAATGATCATGTAGGGAATATGGTAGATCAAGCTAGACTATTCGATGATAGTTGTTAGGGCATAACACGTAGTTACCAGCCCAGCCTGTGAAGCTGTTGCTGGCCTGTGAGTAAGGCTGTATAAGAATCGCTTCAACAGCCTTATAGTAGTTTCTGACACGTTCCCATCAGCAAATGACCTGTTTTCTTAATATAATCCATAACACTCGAAATTTTAACTTCTTTTAATTAAAAACGTCAAATTGTGATCGGCTACGAAGATTATAAAAATGAACCTTTCGTCAAATTTTTCCGGAAATGTAAGTGACTTCATTCAAGTCTAAAAAATCGCTGACTAAATAAATAGGTGCTGCTTAAGTAGTTCTTCAATCTCCTCTGTAGAGTAAAACCATGGCTTATGTAAACATTGGCACAAAGCGTGAATATCCACTAGAAATAATTGATTTAAATCTTCAATGAAAGGGCTGTCTGCCCACTACTGGTAGAGTGATAACAGCATAGTCAGTATTCATCCGAACTATAACCCCAATTTGGAATTTTTTAAAGCTGAAAAGGCTTTGTGGATTTGCGTTAGTACGAGTTCTGGAACTTCTTTAGAAGTCGCAAACTCTGCTGATACCATCCGCGTGGGTACTCGCGAGTCTTCACGCAAACTAAAATTTCAAAAAGCTGCAGAGGGGAGCTTCATATCCGCCTACTGAACTCCATAGAGAACTAGGATGAACGTCTTCCGAGTGCTGTGAGGCTCAGATGCAAGAAACAGAAACCCAGTCCCCATGTCACCCGCGTTTTACGCAGTGGGCTCCCCTGAACCTGTGAGCGCCTCTGGTCAGGAGGGTGTCGTTACAATACCTACCGGCTCACGCGCGCCAGCAGCCGCACGCGTCAATCTCCATTTTTGTTACCGTCACTGACGGTTTGCCCCGTGCAGGCCTTGACGCTGTTCGCTGATTGGTGTATCGAAAAAGTGGCGGTCATGGCTCCCCAAAAATATGTCTCGAGAAAGTGCAAGAGCGTGCCTAAATCCATCCCCTCTGTGTTACAGGCAGCAAAGAAGTGATCTTAGCTCAATTTGCAAGATAATAGAAGGGTTGCGCTTTGAGGACATATTTCAGTGGCACTTCTCGCCTCATCTTCGTGGACACGCAAGGCAGCTGCGCACGGAATTTTCCAGGCTAAACCACCGCACTGAATTCTTCCAACAACGGGTAGTAGAACAGTGGAATGATCTCCCTCAATGAGTCGTGGAGGCGACGTACCTACAGATCCTCAAGAAACGCTTGGATAATTATACGTGTCCCTCGTTTTCCCACTACAATTTCAACCCAAACTAATACCATGCGAAATCCGACATGAGTTATTGATAAAAATAATGATACTTAAAATTTATGAATACTATGTGAAAAGTGCAATTTTTTAATAGTGCGTGTGCAGGTGTATATGAGGCACTGTCATGTAATCAACAGACTTTTCAAAGCCATTACTTATTAACCTCAACAAATAAACTGAACCTTAAAGTGCTTCCTGTCCATGATTTTCATGCGCTGCGGACGGCCGCTGACACTTCCTCGCCTCATAAACTGTTTAGCTTTACCTGCATAAACACTATCAACTGCAGACAAGAGCTAACTTGGATCGGACGCGGTAATATGAACCCCCCCCCCGTTCTAGAGGCGGCCAAGCGCCAAATTTTAGGGAGTAACGATTCCCGGGTTCCATATGTAACCCTAACGCTCATAACCTAAATCGTAACGCGTTAAAACTCATTCGAATTAACCGCAAGGTCACCTATCACACAGCTATCCATGTGCCCGCGCCCAACCCAACTTGAATTCAAAAGAGCCAACTTAGGTTCGGTTGTGTTAGAAAGTTTGCTTTTGTTATCACCGAGAGCGAAAAGAGTACAGTACGACTAAGCCTGTAGCATCGCCACCACGGTAACAGGAATAGCCAGCTGTTACCGAATGGACGGCGGATACCGACTAGGAATGATATGTAAGCGTTGAAAAACTAGCCAACTGGCAAACGTAGACATGGAAAGTGCAGTAATTTCGAGGTGAAAAGCTCAACAACATGAACGTAAAACCAACAGTAGGGGCAGAAGGGAGTGAAAGCACACGGTGCAACGACGGCATAAGCGTTTGTGCTAACATGGAAGAAGACGGGCAAACAATCATTACAAAATCTTATTGTATGAATACAGGCATGTATACATAGTTACATAAGGCGTCACTTTATGCGGTGGCAATAGTAAAATAAGAGTAAAAAAGCGAAGGAAAGGAGGCAAGTCAGAGGGTCAGAATCGTAGAAGGAAGCCCTGATCGGGCCCTCCGGAGCCCATGCCGGGCTGCTGACTGCCTGCGCCCTGAGCCGTGTTGGGTCGCGACGGTGAGCGAGCGTAGAAACGCTGGCCACCCAGAGGTGGTGGAGGTTGCTGGAGCCTGTCAAAGGCCGCGCCCAGGTGGCTAAAGGTAGAGGCGCCACCGCTGGGCCCGCGATGTTCTGCTGCGGCTGCGAGGGCCCCACCACCGGGCGGGGGACGGGGCGAATTGACACGTCGGCTTGATACCTTGCCGCCCTCCGATTTTGCAGGCCATGTGGGAAACATAGAGGGATCGATAGCGCGCGGACGTTCGCTGAAGTAGGGGTGGCTGAGCGCCTTGTCTGCTGTTATCCTCCGTTCCGGACAGTAGGTGAGAAAGCTGGTAACGGCGAAAGGGGATGTGGTATGTGTGGACAAACCTGTTACGTTCATCAACAACATCTACTGAATGCATTTAAGTAGTATTATAATTTGAAATTAAAAGGTACACAGAGACCAACACTTAAATTTTTAACCTCCGCTCATCTCATCTCCCCACCTCCAAATTACGAAAAGCTAGAAATACCTTCGAAAATTCGTTGGTGCACCTAGTATGCACAACGTGACTGAAAAATATATTGTTTAACACAAAGCAAGAGAATGCAAGGTTCTCAGAGCAAATCGTGGGTTGCTGTTTCGTCCGAGCATATAAAGCCAATAAAAGCCATGCTTAGTCAGAAAGGCTTCCAAACACATATACCCTTTTATTTATAGTGATTGCTTTGACGCACAGCGGAATCCGTAAAATTATAACCATGTGAATGCATTAAAAAAACCAAGTAACTCTAACTACAACTGTACCCAATGAATCTGGCCGTGCGTTACCTGTGTGAAAGCCTAGTCTCCTTGAATGACAAAGCGGTAACACAAAATTTCACGTTCTCCTTGCGAATTTGACCCATGCCTTCAGTAATTTTACCCTACCTGCATTAATAAATGCTAAATTTGTGCGCCTGCGATGTATCACGACCACAGTGTAGTGGCCGGAGAGTTGGAGCGAGCGGATACCTTCGGACCCAGACAGTACAGGAAACTCCGCCCATGCCACACCTTAGCAGTTAATTTAAGCGGTGCCAAAAAAAAAACATATGGAGTTCGAAGAATTAAGCGAGGCAGGGTTTCAGCTATTAAAACTTTAACTACCTGTTAAGAAGATCAAATCCGTGGTCTGAGATCTGCTTCTCTGTAAACCGCCGGCGTAGCTGATTGTAGGCGTACTCTGTGAACACGCAACGTTTCATGCCTGGCAGCGAGGTGACACCGGGCCAAATGCGTTCGTTTGGAGTTCCCAGGTCGCGGAAGATCATGTTCAGCTCATCCACTTCGCCCTTTCCCGGGAACAGTGGGCGCTGCAGGAGAAACTCGGCAAAAATGCATCCCACTGACCAGAGGTCGATTGGACACGAGTACTGTTTCGTACCTGGGAAGCGAGAGGACAGTTAGAGTGCAAAATCGCACAGACGTCAAGCAGTTTTTGCATGAGGGAGTGGGGGCGTAACGCACCTAAAAGAAGCTCCGGCGCACGATACCACAAGGTGACTACAACTTCCGTGTAGTGCTTCAAGGGGGAACCATACTCCCGCGCAAGTCCAAAGTCGCCGACCTAAAAACAAAAAAAAACATGTTAGCAGAGAAGGCTCACTGTCGTTGCCCGCAAAACGTTTGACAATGAACCACCATCAACAAGTCGGCGTACCCTTAAAATACCACTGTGACTCAGGAGGAGGTTGGATGTCTTCAGATCGCGGTGCAGAATCCAGTTGTTGTGCAAGTGTCGAACAGCTCTGAGGAGTTGAGTAAGCAGACACTTCACCTCTCCGACACTGAACGGTCCGCTCATCACCTATGATGGCAAAAAACGACTTGGTGAGTATAAAGACTGTCCTGTAAGGCTGCTGATAGAAAACAATGCATATGATGCAACCTACCTTAAATTCGAAAAGGTAAGAAGGTCTGCTAGATTTGTCCATTTTCTGCCTGCTTCGGATCTCTAAATAGATGAAAGCCTCCTTTACCTCGATGGTTCTCTGCGGTATATGACGAGACGACTGAAAAGGTATCAGTCAGTTCTATGCGGAACAGCTGATGGATTGCACATTAATTTAAACGGATCCCTCTACGGTTGTATATAAACGAGGAGAGGCAATCAAAGCAAAGGCCCCCACCACTTGAGTTCGAGCAGAAAAACCGACTCGTAACAAACACAAAACCTGAGGCAGATTCACGATGCCGACAAAGACTAGGGATACCGGAATGGCCATTTCTGGCTCATTAGCTATCTTCAGCCAGTCATACCCAACCCCAGGTGGTGTTCCACCATAGGCTCAAACCCGTGACCTAATAATCAGAAGTTCAACACTCTAAACATTGAGTTACGGGCTCGCTGCTGTGCGGCTGCTAACGGGGCTCGAGAATGAGCCCCAAGGCAGACCGGTACGAGTGAGTTCCGTTAACGATTGGTGAGCGTTCGTCAAGAAAACACAAAACTAGGGAGAAGTATGGTAAACTAGTTGGTCAATATAGTTAACGTAGGCGGCAAGCGAGATCACTGGGTATGTGAGCCACTTTGCTTGTGTTTGGGGACCAGGTCGTGTAAATGGTACGCGTAGAAGAGGTCATATATCAACCGCTGCGCCCATTCCTCGCACCAGACAACAACATTAATCTTAGAAAACAAGTCACACGGCAGTGATAAATGAACTTATGACATCTCATGATAGCCTAAATAGAAATAAAAAAAACCTCGGAGCATCGGCAAGAAAGAAAGGCACGGAGAGCAGATAAATGCGTTACATATTAAGGTACAGGGTTTTTGAAACCAGCGAATATTTCACTTATTCGCGGTTGCTAATCAGACTGAAGTCACGTAGCCAACCGGCAGGCAACACCCTTTTTGCGTGAAATCTTAGAGCTTGTGTTTGGGGGCCAGGTCGTGTACGTGGCACGCACAGAGGAGCAGCTGCATCCATTCCCAGCACCAGTCTACTGATCGGCTCGGAATAGAGAGGGAGGTCAACGGCTCAGCGAATTCGGCACTTAAAGATAGCATGGTGTGCTAAAAGCCCTGGTCTCGAAGGCTGCCAACTGACGGGATAACTCGGACCTCGCAGGCGGCCTAGTGTGTGTTTGTGTAGAGTGACCGGCTGGTGGACCGAGTCAGATTGCAATGGCTCCTACTTAATGTGGCCTCTCTGGCGCGCCCATTCGGTGTGGTCCGATCCGACGTGGATGCACGCTTAGGACAGCTCCGGCCGCGCCAGCCACATGCGCCCTCTTCTGCCTCCGATCTCCTTGACTTGGTCATGACAATGGGCGAGAGTGCGGTAGATACAGCGCAAATCACCGTCCCTGCACCACCATACTGTGGGGCATCTGGTGTACCTGGTCGAATTTGACGGTCAATCTGTCATAATTGCAGTATCAGACTGCTGGCCTAATCAACTACAGGCCAATTCATGCCAATTATTATCCGTCTGTCTACTGTAAATAATCTAAGCAGACAAGCCGTTGAATAAAATCGCCTAAAAGTTCATGCATCTTACGTGAAATCTGATATTTATCCATCGCCAACGATTTTTCATAGGATTCAACGACAGACCCTGTAATTTGACTGGAGCTCTGAAAACACAGAACTAGAGGAACAGTTGAGAGCAGTTCTACTCTCAGTTCCGATCTCTGGTCCAAGGACAATATGACTTTTGGTAGCAAAGCCACATTGAAAGTACACGTCATGCATCATTATTTTCGGTCTTGTTTCGCTTCAACGATATCGTGTTTGGCTTTCAAAAACCTCAAACTCAGTGCGTCCCCGATAATAATAATAATACTGACATTAATAATAATAGTAATAAATATAATCAAGAAAACACTCAGCAATAGCCTGGATACAAGGAAGTGCACATAAGCTTTTCTATCTAATGAAACGTTAACCTTTAACGTTTACTTCAGTAGGGATGTAATATTACTTTTTGTGCAGCATAATCTCAAGATATTTCAGTTACGTCAGGATGCCAGCATTTAAACGAGCTAAAATAAATTCAGTACAAAATGACTACTTAAATAATATGCATTTCCCCATTGATTTTGAATGACCTTATAAATGCCAATATATTTTATAGAAAACAGATACGAAAATATTCTTTCTTGTACTCATTTAGTAGCAAATTAAGTCCTCTTCAAAATTTATACTTGAGAGGTGGATAGCCTTCGGTACAAAAAACTGTTTCAATTGCCAAATAATTTTGAACCAAAACTGCCGTTTGCCCTGTATGCAGGGTTCCCAACTATATGCTGTGTACATTCCGTCTGAGGAAAATCACACAATGCTATCAGGAAGACGTCATATAATGCTCATAGTATTTTGCAATTGATGTAGACCATGTTAGTTATTTTATAAACCACATTAATAAATGAACAGATACGATTATTTATGAATGGACATTTCACAGGCTTAAAAAAAAAACTCATGAGTGGCAACATTTTAAACCCGAAAGTATTCTTTCTTCAAGTATAAATGTGAAGTACTTTGCTACCAAATAACTGCAGAAAAGAATGTTTTGTGAAGGTTTCTATACAATTTATTTGCAGTCATAAGGGCACCTAAAAAAGAGATTGGGAAATGCACACTACTTAAGTAGGCATTTTTTACGAAGTATAGGCTTTCTAGTTGGTCGGAAAGAAGCTCGTTCGAAAGTCGGCATCCTGACGTGACTGATTTATCTTGGCATAAGGCTGCGTGAAAATTAATATTAAAAACCTAGATAAATATTTTTTTGCAAATCGAAAGCGCATTTCAAAATTTCAGCTGACATTTAATGAGATAGCAAACATACGATACTTAGTGGCCTCTTGAGTAGTCACTGACTGCTATTTTTACAATTTGGAACCAAATTGAGATATTACCTTAGTTTCCGTGTCGTTTGCAAATTGAACTGGAGAGTTCGGTTTAGTGCATAAAGGCGATTGATGAATACCCATCCCCAAGGTCGCACCAAGGACAGGCAAGCGGTAGCGTTTGAACCAGGTCTGACGCTATGTACTATAAGCATGTAGCAAACAAAAAATGCGGGGCTGTTCCACTGATATAGAATACCCGTCACAAAGACTTTGCCATTTGAACGGGGACTCAAACTTAAATTTGTAAAAATACGAACAAGCGCTTAAGAAACTTAAGTGAATAGGGAATAAATAGACAGCAATACCGGTTTTGTGAACTAACTAAAATTGGCTATCCAAAAAATGGAGAAGCAATCAAAAAACTATCTTTGAGGGACCCGGCTATTGTGCTTCCACCAAATTGGCCTCCAACAGCAACGTGTACACTGATTTGCTGGAATGTTCACCACGATATGACCTCTCTCTCTCGGTGACAGGCAACACATTAGGGATCTCGCCTTAGCCTTCCAGTTTCTAAAAGGTCCTTATCGTGGTGGTTTTGTGGACGTGGAACGTTATCCATGATTTCACGGGTAAGGCCGAGACGGTCGGGACCTTTGGATCGCGTCTTCACAATCCCCGTCTTAAAACTATGACCCAGCTGAGATGGCCACACCTGTTACGAGCGCATGGTCGATCATCACTGTTCCCGACATTGTACACAATTTGACATGCTACTAAGTCTATTTTAGTAAATTAATATTTCAATGTGTTGACAAAACGATATGACAATGTCGGTCTTCCACCTGATATTTTGTTCAGCCAAGAAACCATTGTGAGTCTCTACGGGCGTTATCCGTGGGCAAGGGCCTGTTACTTCAGGTATGCTGATCTATTGACAGAAACACGGACGCTGACTTCCCACCGAGGAGAACAACCAAACACCTGAAAGAATCGGCAGAAATGGACAACAAAAGATGGGCTGTTTGTCAGTGTGGATAGCATACCTCCATCAGGGCCTTCAAGTCGTGCTCCACATAGTCCATGACCAGATAGATCTTGTCCATATTGTTGCCAACAACGACCTCGCGCACGGTGACAATGTTTTCGTGCTGAGCCTTCATCAGTGTGTTGATTTCGCGTAGAGAGGTGATCGGAAAGCCGTCACGCTCCTTCTCCATCTTCAAACGTTTCAGAGCCACAATCTCGTTGGTCTTTTTGTCTCGTGCCCGGTAGACCACACCGTAGGTGCCCTCCTCGATGCGGTTGAGGCATTCAAACTCGTCAACTGAGCGGCAGCCCTGTTAATTAAGAGCAGAAGAAGCTGGCCACTGACTCTGCTCCGACCACAGTAGGGAGAAAAGGAGAACAAGAATCCGCAAATTTCACTTCACGCATTACCTTTACGTGGCCCACAGGCCCATAAGTAACTGCGAAGAGGAACTCCGCCAGATGACCATTTAAACGTTTAAATATATAGAAAGATAGTTTCTATGGTTCAATTTCACATAAGGACCATATTAGAAAAAGCATGGGTTGCGCATATACACGCATTTATGGATAACATATCATTTTTTTAGCAGTAATAGCGAACCTGGATGGAGGGATAGTAGTAGGGCTTCGCTGGTTGAGCCATTATGGGCGCTTGTTGCTGTCTTTCTCGCTGGAGGTCATCAAGTACATTGACGTCGCCTTTGGTGCCATCTTCGGCAGGCACACGGACACCAAAGGCTTGCTGTTCTACACTCTCGACGCCCATCTCCTCCACCTCCAACTCCTCCTCAGCATCCTCTTCCTCCGAACTGGCGTACTTGAAACGACTGCCATCGATGGGCATACGCTGGGGCGGATTTCGCAACATCTCGCCAAGAGGCTCTGTAGGTGGGGCACGTTGCAGAATATGCTCCCGGTTACCGCGGTCGTTGGGTTCTTCATTCTGAGAGAGTTGCGACAAGGAGGGGGATGAGGATGAGGGGGAAGAGGGGGAGGCTGAGGAGCGTGACGAGTGTCTGCCCTTCTGCTTCCGATGTTTCTTTTTAACGGGCACAGTCGTTACCACGTCAAGAGGTCCCGGTCGTTTCGGCTTGTGCTTCGGGACAGCAACATTAGCCCCAGAGCGGTTCGCAGACGGCCGATCGCGCGGCGGAGAGCGCGAGCGGTTACGTAGATGCGCAGGCGGCGATCGTGAGGAGCTACGCGAGACGGAACTGTTTGAACATGACCTGCGTTGCATCGATCTGTGCTGCTGTTCGGGCGGCTGGGGCTGTTGGGGCGAGGCTGCGGGTGAAAGGTAGCTACTACCAGGACCAGATAATTGTCCTTTGCGGTCAGGCCGTCGGTCAGAGGCGGAGACCTCAAGGCCAGGGGCCTTGGACCGGCTGCCATGATGGTGACGATGCAGACGCTCTCTAGCGAATTCCTCGAGATCGGGCTGCGATGAGAAGGCATTCTCTGGCAAGGTGGCTTTTTTGGCTGCTTTGCTCGACTTATCAGGATGGTCTGCAGGCCGGTGTCTCTTGGACTGAGAGTAGAGGTCCGAGCGTGGTTCTTCGAAGGTTGCTGAAAATCGAATGCAGCAGTTACCATCAAAACGGAACATGCTGTTAGAGTCAAGTGGAAACTCGTGAAATTGCAAATGTTCAGGATAGCAAAACATAATCTTTTGTATTTTTTTCAACATCGGGACCTACCGAATGCATAGAAGTCCGGTATAAGAATGTTTACTTTCAAAACGCCCAAGTTGGACTCTTCTCTCCAGTCACTGTTGCTTCCTTCCTATTTGTTAAAAAACGCCCACCAGGTTTCAAATTCTCTACATCGATTTCATCCCCCAATAAACTGGCACCAACCTGAAATATTTTTTTAAGTCTCCGGGACACAAGAATGTGTCACAAGCTCATGTGATAACGACCAATGTAGAATATAGGCACTTAAGCAGGAAGGAGTATCGGCAAAGACAAGATAAACTGGGATCAATGGACGCCTCTCCCATGATAGTTAATATTCCCGATCAAAACCAGCAGTAAAAGAGGGGCGTTGCTCAATGGTAGAACGTTGGACTGAACGTCCCATGACTAAAGGGTCCGGGTTCAAATCTCAGGTCATCCAAAAGCCTGTAAATTGTATTGGCTGGCTGACGACGACTAATAAGGCAAAAACTTCACCACGGTCTTTCTTGTCTTTCTCGGTACTTCTATCTGCATTATTGCTGGCTGTTATGCGCCTGTTTGCGAGGGTTCTAGATTGAGTTTCAAGACACAAAGGGTCAAGCATGTCAGGTAACCTGGTCGACGAACACCCTTAGTTGATGGCATTCGGACGAAAAACATATTCGGGTGTGTAAGTAGAGGTTTTGTTGCTTTGAAAGTTGCAAATGATTTATTAATATAAATAAAAAACTAATGTTCTGCGACACCACTTAGTCTTTTTTATGTGGAAACAGTAAGATACCAGACCCCTGGAAAGGAATTTAGCAAATTTTCCCACTTTGCTCCTCGTAGATAACGCCAAAGTTGTGTGCAAGGACACTAGCACACAAATCAGATGAGTTCAAAAAAAATGCAATTTAAAGTTGGTATTTTGAAGTTTTCTGCCTTTTGGAGAAAGTACTCTGGCTTGGTTTGGTTTAATAACATTGCCGACAAAAACGAGGGAGACTGAAGTGACCAGTTATAGTTTATTAGCCGTCATCAGCCTGCTATATCCAACCCCAGGTTTTGCAGTAAACCTTTAAGTTCGAACGCACGACCTGGCTGATGACGGCTAATAAGCGAGAAAAGGTTATTCCAGTCTCCCTTGTCTTTGTTGGGAATGTCATGCTGTCTACATTACTAGCCGCTGTGCTGCTGCTGGCGGGCTCGAGAGTGATCCCAAAGGCAAAACTGGATGAGTGAGTCCCGTAACACGATCGGTGAACACCACTCTACCATTGGTAATTTAGTTTTTAACTCTCGCAATATAAATTTATTCAAAATACGTAGGTTTGATAGATTTTTGCAAAAAGGACCAAATACGTGACCACTCGCTCGTACTCTACGGGCGAAATTCCGTCTTCAACCGCGTGGCGATCAAGGGAATGACCGCATTTTGCGCGAACCACGAGAAGTGAGTCTGCTGTTGTTCGCTTACCGGGTGTCGTCTATAAGGCAACTGGAAGCCATTCCAGAGGGAGATGGTGGTATTTTTATCGAAATGTACATTTAATTCCGTCTTGACGATGCGCTGGAGTGAGAGTTCCAAACTTCCGAAGAATAAACCACGTCGTGTTTCTATTCTTGCCCGGGTTTCGCGTATTATACACCAAGTGAGCAAATTAATTTGTCCAAAATTATCAGATCAATATTGAAAGCTCAGATCAGACCTTGTATAATGGGTGCAGCGTTTAGATTGAGAGTTATAATGGCGAGAAAAATACTGTAGACATCGCCGTGTCTGTATTCAGAGATAGAGAGAGAGAGATGCAGAAAGAGAGAAAGGAAAGCCATCTGGTGGCTCAGCCATGCGGCCTCGAGGCGCCATAGAGTTCAGGTCTCACCTATGTCAGCATGCTTGGCTGAAAGTAAATTTTCAGCGCTAGAGGGCGGGCGTTTAAGCTTTTCCCTCGATAACACCTGCTTTTCCTGTTCCTGCTCTTCCTCCTGCACCTCCTGGTTGCTCTCAGGTGAGGAGTCAAACTTGGAACGCAACGGGATCAGGGGATGAACCACGTCGGTGGGTTTATCTAGTTGGCGTTGCGCTTGGCGCGCAGCCAGACGCTGACGGTACTCCGCCTCGCGAGCCTCGCCGCCGTCGTCTAGAGGATCACGGGGGACTTTGGCGGGAGTGGGAGAGGGTGAGGGGGATCGGGGGCGCAACTCAGTAACCGGAGGCGGTGGCACATGCCTCTTCTGGCTATGGCCATGGCGGCCTTCGCGAGAGGACTTATTCTGCCGCTGTTGCGACTGTGCGTGCCGCTGGTCACGGCGGTGTTGCCGGTTCCTCTGCCGATGCTGCTGTTCCTCGTCGCTCGAGGCCTCGCCCTCCTCACGGTCTTTGGGCGGGCGACGTGAGGCAGCAGACGAGACCCGATGTCCAGACGTTCCTACCGTGGCCGCTAAAACCTCGTCCTCTGAGAGAGCCTCGCCCTCCTCCCGCGGAGAACGCGAAGACGGCTGGGGCGCGTAAAGCTCGTCGTCCTCACCCTGCGAACAAATAAACAGAGGGTTGAGTAGGCAGGATTGATAAGGGAAATGTGCGATTGACAGCTGCGGTTTCAGGCTTGTTAATGTCCTCTTCCATCGGCCAACTTCCATGAAAACACCTGCGTCCGGACACAAACCAGCAAACATGCACACAATGCATGTGGTCCAAATGCTGGGAAAACTAGTTTATTGAAGACGACGAATAGATGAGCGTATGCCCATTCCAATATAACTAAAAGTAGATTTCGACACGTCACGATGTTGGCTTTTGAACGAGCTTCCTTCCGCCTGCTTACTGTAACCACACTAAGTGAAAAAGTGTCTACTAACGTAGAATTAAAATATCCTATGCATTTTCTTTGTTATACTAGATTCAAATATAGTTTATCGAAAACATGCAAGAAAATATTCTTCCTCACGGTCCTTTGGCAGCAAATTGTGTCTTTTTTCAAGGAAAGAGTACTGTTCGGTTGAAAAAACAAACGTTTTCAATTACCCGAATAATTTTAAACCTGACCTGCTGTTACATTTTCCTTCAGGGTTTCCAAACTGCATGCTGTACACATTCTGTCTAAGGCCAATCGCTCATTACTCATAAAATTTTGCAATGGAGGTAGACCATGTCGGTTACTTTATAAGCAGCATTAATAAATGGACATATGCGATGCTTTATGAATGAAAATTTTACAGTCTCATAATTATAAACTTTTAAAACCGAAAGATACCTTTGCTTCAAGCATCAATTTTGAAGAAGACTTAACTTGCTACCGAATAAGTACAAGAAATAATATTTTTTGGATGGTTTTGATATAAAATATTTGATTTTATAAGGGTATCGAAGGGTAAAATTCACAATTTTTAAATAGTCATGTTATAATGTAGATTTTGCAGGCAACTGGAAAGAAGCCCATTCATGTGCTGACATCCTAAATTGATAGAAATATCTGGGGATTATGCTGCACGAAAACAGATATTACAACTATATTAAAGCGATCTTTTCGAATCGAAAAAAAAAACAGTTCAGAATTTCGGTTAATATTTCAGGTTATAGCAAATCTACTGTATGCTGCACGATGTACTTCACTGCCATCAGAAACACTGAAAGGCAGTTAGAGGTGAGGTTTACCGGCTTGTAATATGAGAAGGGAAACCGGATGCGAGTGCTTCGAGGGAAAATAATAGTCAGTGTAAGATTTGCCAAAGTCTAGCGAACCTCATGGCAACTCATTATGGGTTTCCCATATCGCAAATAGAAAAACAACAAAGTTAAATTTTGGAGGTTATCACAGGCATTACTCTGTGAAATTTAACCACAGCACCTATCGAAGTGCTCATAAAAGCCATTGCCTGGACAAGCCTCTTGTGAGTGCTCTGGCGGTGCCACTTTAGCCTTTCTATTAGCCATTTTTGAAGATAATTCATGCAGAAGGGAAATCACGTCTTACTTACGTAATCAAGTTCTTCCTCTTGTACTTGAAGAAGTTGCAGAGGCTCACTACCTCGACCACTTCCATGGTAACCGGAAGATCGGCGCTCGGGTATTTCAGTGCGTGTGTGTTGTTTGTTCGACTGACTTTCCATCTATAAGGCTAATGAAAAAAACAAGCAAGGTTAGAGAGAGAGGTGGGAGAGAGGGAGAAAGATAGAGGGGGCGTGGAATATGGGTAAAAAATTGACCAGTAGTGGGTCGGTCGTGCTAACGAAGGCGGTATTCTCCAAGTAAGAGGACTTACGTGAATGGGATTACGGCAAGGACTGCACAGAGGCTGTACCACCTGCCCTTTCCACTGCCGTCCTGTTCACTGGCAACGCTAAGTAAAGACGAATGGTTGCCAAATTGAGAGAAACGATTCACCTAGCATTCGCGTGCACCAACGCATGTGTGGTGAGTCCTAATTCCAAAAATAGCCTAAACTCAGGCTCACAAAGCTAGATCAGTAGGAAATTCACTAAAAGCCACAACAAACAGTCACCTTAGTCTAATTCTCATCTTATTTTGCCAGTCGGCAAAAATCCGGGACATGACGACTAAGGAGGCGGGCTTTTGAAATTGAGCCGCCATATTTTCTGCTCTCCATTCGCATGTGAATCCTCTTATATATACGTTGATTGGCCTATTTCACCCATTATATACTTGAATTTTAACACTATTTGTTTATTCGAACAACAAAAATGAGGTCATCAGCGCACGACGCTGGCACCATTTTTAAGGAAGTCCAAATTAATCGATATTTTGAGACGCATTCGAAGGACGATTTTTCACGGTGAATGGAGGACCTTTTTTGCTGAAATTTTTGGAATTTACTTTCAAAATAAAGCGCAGCTCTCTCTCTCACTATTTCAAATATACAGTAACTAGAAGATAGTTAGGAAGCGTGCTGCCTTAGTCCGAATTCCCACTCCTGTTATATCCTTTGGCAATAGTAAATTATCAGGATTAGGAGAAACGCACCGGCTAACCAAACAAATTTCCAACCCATCTTCGCACCAATACTTCGTACATACAGCCTGGCAGTCACGGCATACGGATATATGCAGCAAACTGCGAGTAAAATGGTTAATTCCCACTGAGAATAAGCCACAGAAATGATGACATTTTGACCCAACAGTTTCCGAGTTTTCAGTCAAAGTCGATGAAGTTTTAGAGTTGCTTAACGCACCTTCCATCAAAAAGCTCAGTCGCTAGTTTTGCATTCATATTAAACGGAAGTACGGAAGGGCATACGATAGAGCAGTTCAAAAAGGGATGAGATCTGACAAACGTGAAGAATCCAGATTTTGAGTAAGTCGTTGACGGTGCCTACCGGAGTGCTAGCTCCTGTTGGAACCTACAGTATTGGATACCGAGGAATCCGATAGAGAGATGCCTCACCGTCACACCATACACGCCCTTATGTGACAATTTAATTTTGGTTCAACAGGTTGCTTACAAATCTGGGTTGGGGGTCATAAATGCGGGGTAGTTAATTATCCGCCCAAGTAGATACTACACACCTACAGCGTGTAAACTGAAGTGTTTACTTGCTGGAAAAAAATAAGGGCCAGCGATACAAGCTTTGACGCAATAAAGTGTGGATACTGTGTCGTGGGTTTGATTGTAAAGCACCAAGTGGAATAGGGCCAAAACCTTCACAGATCATCAACACTTTTAAGTGGCGAGATATTGCAATCATTTCGAGCGATCATGCCAGTTTAACCTGTCCTACTGACACGTATCGCAGTGATGCAGGTGGCAGCGTCAAGACTATTGTTAAGGAGGTCACCGGCATAAGGAAGGCGGGTTTTTAAGGACAGATACAGAAATAAATCATATATTTGTCAAGAACTGATCCTTTATTTGAATGAGGAAGTGGAGGATCGTTATGCGTCTATCGAATCGGTCCTTGGTCACCTTGTTGAGGAAAACATTATGTAAATTTGGGATTCTTGTGAATTTTTCCCTCAAGGAATCTCTAATCATCGTAAATACCTATCTGATAGCCCAAATACACCCGGTAGTCCAGGACATGTGCCAGTAATAATTTAGACGACAAAAACAGCACACTTAGCCAAGAACACCCAGTCAGCTCGAGTCAAATGCCTACGGTACGGGAAGTACCCTCCTTTAGTATTAACGGCGCCAGCTATGCTCTCGTAGGGACATGGTAACATACCAGACTCTGTATTATTCAGAACCGTGACCTACGAAAAATAAAACATGGACGCTTCCAAATATCCTTAGGCAACAGCAGGATTAGCCCCGACTGTCTTTCGTAGCTCCGCTGGACGGATGAGTTTGTTGCCAAATAAACATTAACTAAAATAAGATAACCTGCGAAAGTATCTCAATTCAGAACTTGGAATACAGTAGGCTTCAAGGATTGGAGTCGTGGATAAACGATTAGAATAGCTGCTGGTGGTGACAGACTTGCACGTTTTTCAGGCGAACTTGGCGTTAGACGCTAATAAAGCGGGAAAGAAGGGTCTATTCGGCACGAACGAAAATAACCTAATAATTAAATGATTAGAGAACTCACACACTGCTTCAACAAAAGCCAAAATGTGGCGCTGTTGTAAAGTCAAAAAATGAGTAGTTTACAATCCAACCACCAACTACGAGCAGGAGCAGTTGAGGTGCAGCGATGGTATCACTGTAAGGAAAGGTTAATGTGCCCAGATGTTTTTCATTCAGAATCGTTCAATCAAATTGGTCCTTCTGACCACGATTAAAAGAGGCATCTATACATTCAGCCGAAAGTACGAGGACCCAATGTTAGTTTTATTGACCCACTCAAATGGCTTGGATGTGTTTTCGATGATAAGAAGTTGAAATAGTTGGATACTTATTTTACCTTAATCTGTTTTTATTGCTCTACAGACTCAGGGGTGGGAGCTCAGAATGTGAGGTGCGGTTAAAACCAGCATTGGGAACATCTTTGATCTCGAAATCTACGTTTGCGTATACGAAAAATCTATAAGATAAACTTCGAGAGTGCGTCTGCTGACGTAACGCAATTGAAGGCGAGCATTTGAGAGGTAATTCGCTTGAAGTATCGAGTTGACTTGAACGTGCACGAACAAAGGCAACAGAATTATATGTTAGCTTCATTAAATCAACAGTCCAAAAAGTTTATTCGGCGGCTTAATTTATATAAAAGCAAAGGAAATCATGACTCCTGGTTGTATGATCCAAATGTACGAGCCTGAGAAATTTAAAAGTTCAGCAATACATTAGAAAAGACATCGAAGCACCCGGGTTTACCTACATGCGTCATAATTGGCTAGTCGCATTGCAAGTGAGCTCAGCTAGAATCATAATGACCAATTGCAGTATCGTTTAGTATCAGGATCTATACACAAGTTTAAATGCGCATGAACACAAGCCTCCCATGCGGAAAGGTAAGGAGGTCTGAATAGATGGTTCATGCAGAAAGCAGTTGCTTCAAAGAATTTCAGCTGTTTTAACATATATAACGCGCCTACTCTCTGGTCAAAGAATCTTTGACTAAAATGGCCCTTCCCTAACATGGAAAATATGGGACGCTGTGAGTTTTAGAACTAGAATTCTTCAACCCCGGTCGCGCATTAGTGTAATGGTATCTCGTCTGACAGTTTTAGGTCGCTGAGTTGTCAACACAGGTCAGCTATCTACCATTTATATCGACCGGACTGTCTGGCCATGCTATGTAGCGTGTGACCAAAGTGTCTGCGGGTTTGCGAAGAAAGCATGGTGACCGGTCGAGATGCGCATTACATCACCCAAGATTTGCTGGTAAGAAGTAATTCTGCCATTCGTGACGCATCATAAGATTTTAGGAGGAATAGGACCTGCAACAGACATAGTCTTTTGGTGCGATAAAATATAAATAAACAAAAAAATGGAGTAAAGAGAGTAGAAGGTTGAGAGCTATGTGGTCTAAACTTCGAAGATGAGGAAGAGAGGTATTAGCGGTTCGGACACTCAAGGTTAAGACAGTTAAATTTTGTGTACGTAGGCACTGCCCCTGCGACGCCGCTGCGGATGAGTTTTCTCCTAGATTAATTCGCTCGCAGTACTGTTTAACGCCCCAAAAACTGAACTGAGTTGTTTGAATTATTTGATCAATTTCAGCGCATACCCAGGATAGGAATGATGGGATCGCGAGTTAACGAAGATTATCGATGTTCTTTTCCTCCCTGCCACTGACAGCGCTCCCCCTCACGTTCGCACCCCTTGTTGCCTGCATTCCTTCACAACCCTACTCCGCATTTGACGACAGCGCTGCACTTTCCACCGGCACTCTAGTTGAAATTTGAAACTAACTCCCACTCCAGACGGGTAACGGCATCTGTGAAAGCATGCTCTGTGTAATGTTATTCCTCACCTTTACTGACTGTCTGGTATCTCCTTAACAGATACTTCTTGATATTCAAGGCGTCTCTTCCTCTCTATGCGTTTGCGTTTACCAACTATTTCAGTGCTTACATAATCAGAAAAATGTCTCAGGTAGTCTACTGAACTGTGTGTGCTACGCTTGACGCCTTTCGGTCGCCACAAATGGTATATCACTTACTCGAAGGAAAAGCGGTTGGAAAAATATACTTAAGAAGTAAAAGGAAACGGAAGGAAAATGAGCGTTGAGGTCAATTTAAGACAAAAAATTCCATACTTCAATAAAAAAGCCTACGCGCAGCAGACTAGGCCTATCTGTTGGCATAGCGTTATAACGGCCATTTTATAACACTGTACGAGTGGCCACTTCCAATAGTTTCTCGTGTGGTCCAATCTGGAGAATTCATGAGCATGAAGAGCTATGGTAGCCACGAAGAGTCCAGTATAGAACCGTGACTACTCAAACGTGACCTGGATATTGAATATACTGGCACGGAACGAGGGTTGGTAGGAAAAAAATTAAAGAGTTCGGGCAAAAATACAATATATGAAATTAATTTGACATCCAATAACAGAAAAAAAGATAAACGACAGCTTCGATCATCAGAAAGTCCACAGTTTAAGAATTATGTACCTTGGTGACAGAGTGAAATTCTAGGGTATACGCACGCTAAAATAATGTCAATCATTCAAATAAAGTAAAGTTCAAGACTCGAAAGCTAGGAAGACTTAGGACTAGGTCGTTGACGCGTATCTGCGTTCTTAAGACAACTGTTTGATTAAACTGTAACCAACTTATCGAAAATATCCCCAGTACCAGAAATGCATACTGAAGACTACAGAGTAATCACAATAACTTGAAAAAAACTATAAGAAGGGAAAAGCGCACACAACGCAAGGAACTCCGAGTACTTATTAATTTGTGGGCGGCTTTGCTTTAGTATTTACATAAGCATAAAAAATCAAAACCAAGTGGCGTTCTTTTCGCTAAAATTATAGAGTGATGTGGCTGTGGACATCTATTAAAACAGCAATTGAGAGCAGTGAAATTACTTGGGAAGTTAAAGATACTGTTGATTTTAAGGTGCAGTTTTTTGTGGAAGTGTTCCATTTGGCGTTGATCTTGTCCAAGTATTGCCGTGTCAGGAAGAGGTATGAAGTCTCTGTCAGTGTTTGAACTTAGGTTAAGAATTCTGAAAGCGAAAATTTTACTTGAAGTACCTCGACCTGTTTGGGTATGAGTTATAAATTAGCTCCTCACATGTATTTTTAACCACTCTTTCGGTTTTTTATGAAGACATTTAACCTTCCGCTTAAAAGAGGTCTCTCTGAATTCTCTCAGTTTCAGAGACTGCACTTCAACTATGTTAGCTTTTTTACCTTAAATCAAAAGTTGAATTTCTACGTACTGACGCTGAAATCCAATTTTCAAGCCATTCATTATCGCAAAAAGTATAATAATCAATAGATACGTGATCACGTGTCCAGTTTAGAATCCTCACATTATAGTTAAATGCGTGCAGTTATTGTTCCTCGAAGATAGCACTTGTCCTAGAATAGGTGCTAGCGAAAATCCAATGTAAGCTGGAACTTCAAGTGACATGGAATATTTAACATGCCCTGGAAGTTTTCCAATGGTGAGGGCGTAGTTAATCTGTCTTCTAGTCCTTGCAGTAAATCATAGGCATCAGGTTGAACTTCTAAGATCAAGTGGTCGGCCTTTTAATAAGGCTTACTATGATCAAAGTGCATGGCTTACATCCCATCAACATTATCATGTTCCTGCTCAGGATTTCATTTGCAGTCAGGAGCATTATGGGGCATTGCATGTCGTTGGAAATTTAGAATTTATATTTGGTAAGCACCGGGAAGGTACTGTCCAAGCAAACATTAGTAACGAAATAAAGTTATGACAATGTGTGCAGATAAAATGTACAAATTCGTAACTTGTCCTTCTATGTCAACAGTTAGCAATGTTTTAAAATTAATGGTGAACTAGAAAAAATAGGCAGTGAAAAAATACTCCTACCATGAAAATTGAGGCAGAGTTCAATAGGCCTTCATTTTCGAATAGAAGTTAGGAGAAAAAAACTGCTTAGGAAAAAATGGTCAGGTGGTAGAATAGGGTAATACTGCAGTAGCATTTTAGAATGAGATAATGAAACGTCGAGGTGATTCGTTCTTGATCACTTAGGCGTATGAAACAGAATCTCACGAAAATACGTCAATGAACTTAAGTCCTCAGCATCATAGGATCCAGAATTGAATTCTGATGATGGTTAGTATCCAAAGAAACCGCAGCATTTAAGACTGTGGACCACCGAATTTGTACGTCTGAATGACGTCATCGTTTGGAGGACGGGTGATATAAGGAGACATTATAGTTCATTAGCGTCTCGAGGTAGCGTAAATATAGTTTCAAGAGGGTTACTCAAATTCCCGATGGTCCTTTCTCCGAGTCATGGGGAAAGCTACTGGAAAAAGATGAGGAAAATAAAAGGTTAATAGAATCAGTGTTAAGATAAATGTACAGTCTTCGCTTGAATGCAGATAGACTAGTTAACGACCTAATTTCAATTGGCAAGTTATTCCAAAGAAAACTATACCTAGAAGCAAAGAAGAGAGAGCGTTTACACGTGGAGGATGCAGGGGGAGGTATAATTAGTGCATAATTTCTTAGGTTATAAGGAAGACTAACGGGGGTAATGACAGAAAGATTTGGGAGAGTTGAACTATTATTAAGTCGAAAAAGGAGACAAAAGCCTGCTTCAAGTCTCCTGACCCAAAAGAAATTTTTAGCTTCGTTAGCTGGCATCTTGTTGAGTAGGAAGTAGTTGAAAGAGTCGGAAATAGGCGTTTTTTGTGAAATGTCTTTGGACATTTTTCAATTTTTGAACAGCTAGATTCGTTCATCAAACCGAAGAAAGGACAGCAAAATTCAAGAATGGGAAGTACAAACATACGATATAGTCTTAATTTAATTTCAGGAAGGTAGAAATTATAAGAAATATAGCCGCAAATCTGAGCAGCTTTGGCCGTAATTCTATCGGCATGAGGCGAAAAGATCTAATTTATTGGTGTAGCTTAAGCCCAAGTCCTTGATGAAGGAACATTCAATCATATGGCAACCTTCAAAGATAAGAGGTTGCGGCAGCCTTACAGGCCCGAAACTCATGTAGCGACACTTAGTAGGTGAGAACTCCATTAGCCATGTGGAGCTCCAGGCCGAAAGTGCGTCTAAGTCTGAATGAATTTGTTCTATGCACCGTTCGGTTGAAGAGTTAGAGAAGGAATACACGCATTTGAGATCATCAGCATAAATAAAAGATTGAGAATGTTTAACTATCGATGAAATATCATTTAAATACAGTAAGAACAACAAAAGGACCTAATACGGTACCTTGAAGGACACCGCTAACAATCGGGGTAGCACTTGAGTATGAGGACCCTACTAAAACTTTTTGTTTTCGATCATTTGAGGTATGATCTAATAAAGTCAGTAAGGGGACTACGAAATCCTATAGCTTCTAGTTTGGCTAGAAGTCGTTTATGAGGCACCTTATCGAATGCCTTACTAAGATCAAAATAGATAACTACTACAGATAGATGATCATTACGAAGAGAGGTTAGTAGATTTAGAAAAGACATGTGGCAGGTTTCACAAGAACGGTCCGGTAAGAAGCCGTGTTGGGAAAAAGTTGATAATTTTTATTGCTTATGCAAAAATCCGTGATTTGTTTTGCAATTAGTTTTTTCGAAAGAGTTTAGCAAGAGACGTGGCGTTTTATGAACACCGCGATAGTTATGAATGTCCGAGCAGGAACCAGATTTAAAAACTGGTATTATAATAGAAGTTTTCCAATGATCGGGGAAGAAACCATTTTCGAGAAATACTGAGAATAATTTGCTTAGTAAAGGTGGAAAATCCCTTAACTGTTTAATAAGTGAGTTTGGAATGTTATCAGTTCCAACTGAATGTGAATTTTTAAGGTGAGCTTTTTCTTTTTGAATACATGGAGGCGAGATATTAATAGTTGTTAGAAGCGAATTTGAAAGCAGAGGAATTGTGGGAGTGGTGCTAGTTTCAGTGGTAAAGTGGTTGGCAAAAAACGAGTTTAACAATTCTGCTTTGCCCAAATCATCTGTAACAAATTTTCTGTTACGAATGAATTTATTGAATGAATTTATTGGATGTAGGTTTCGTTGTTCCAGGGAGTACCTAGCCGATCGCCAAAGGAACCCCTTTCACTTTAAATTTAAAAAATATATGGTTACTTGAATGATAATTTGTAACAAAGCGTTTCAAATTACAATTTTTGAATAGAGTGACTTGGACTTGTTACTATTCCATTGATGATACTCCTGACCAAAAACTAGAATTATCTAGGTCACATAAGAAGCGGTTACCACTAAAACTCGACACCCTTGAAGTACTGGCTGAAGAGAGGGAGAGACATGCTAATCGTTTGACTCGAGAAGATATGAGATGAATGGTTGTGGCAATAATTGCAACCTTCTCTGCAATATATTTAAGTCTAGAAACGAATGATAGGTTGCGTAGACTTTCTACTTCATGAAATGTAAAGAGAGCTATAAAACCTTTAGGTGTCAAATTTCCAAAAAACGACACAGTCGCGACACTAGATAGCGTTACAAAAAACAATTTACTATGAAATTACGGTGAAGAGACAACGCAAAATTAAACTCAGAATGACTTATATATATATATAAAAGTCATGTCCGAAGCACCTGACTCCATGTCCTGCACTTAATAATTTCAGAAATTATTTACCCGATTATTCTCTGGAGTCCATATACCAGAAACCGCATAGAGAACGCTGGGGGACCCACTGAGGAGCCGAACCCCTCGTTGCTGTATCACACAGCAGCAGAAACATCGGCGAAACACGTGTCTGGGCTTTTAGCTAGTATCTATGTCGGAAGTACGGTATAACGTCTTTGCCATATAAGATTCATACTACTTGTAGTACTACTTGTTTGTAGAATGGGCATTACGTGGTTATTCCACAGTGGTTGATTGTCTTCGACCCAAATGTTCATTGAAATTTCGGGTCTGACCTAAAAAGTCATGTCGAAGCACCTGACTCCATGTCCTGCACTTAATAATTTCAGAAATTATTTACCCGATTATTCTCTGGAGTCCATATACCAGAAACCGCATAGAGAACGCTGGGGGACCCACTGAGAGCCGAACCCCTCGTTGCTGTGTCACACAGCAGCAGAAACATCGGCGAAAACACGTGTCTGGGCTTTTAGCTAGTATCTATGTCGGAAGTACGGTATAACGTCTTTGCCATATAAGATTCATACTACTTGTAGTACTACTTGTTTGTAGAATGGGCATTACGTGGTTATTCCACAGTGGTTGATTGTCTTCGACCCAAATGTTCATTGAAATTTCGGGTCTGACCCTAAAAAGTCATGTCCGAAGCACCTGACTCCATGTCCTGCACTTAATAATTTCAGAAATTATTTACCCGATATATATATATATATCCGACATCCAGTTCACGATGGAAGAAGAAAAAGACTGTCATTTGCCGTTTCTCGACGTGCTGGTATACAGAAAGGGCGATGGAGAACTCAAAACGACGGTTTACAGGAAGGTGACGAATACCTCTCGAATTCTGAGTTATTTTAGCAACCACCCCCTCTCGCACAAACGCAGCTGTGTGAGAACACTGTACCATCGAGCGGAAACCCATTGCACCGAACCAGCCGACAAGAAGGCCGAGGTACAGTTTCTGCGGAAACTCTTCACGGTCAACGGATATCCTGGGAGTTTTGTTGAGAAATGCAGGCAGAGGCCAAGAGAATAAATCCGAAGGGCAGCCAAAACCAAAGTACTGGCGTGCAATACCTTACATAACTGGTGTATCCGAAGAATTTGCTAGACTAGTGAGCGAATTTGGGATTGGCGTGGCTCACAGACCGGAAGCGACAATCCGCCGGCAACTCATGCAACCCTAAAGACCCAATCCTCCTCAACCAAAAATCTGGCGTCATTTACCGGATAGACTGCCGTTGTGGTCGAGCAAATTATGTTGGCGAAACCGGTAAACGGGCTTTTGCATCGAGAATGCACGAGCACGAGCTCGCTGTGAGAAGGAAGGATAAACTCTCCTTGGTAGCCGCTCACGCATCCTCGCCAGAGCACGACTTTGACTTTGGCAGCGTGAGAATATTGGGCCAGTCAGACGACCGAATTTCACGCCTGCTGCAGGAATCGTGGCACTCGACCGCGGAATCGATCAATAGACATATCGATCTGCCAGCTGCATATCAGGCCCTGCGCGATCAAATCAATGGCGCTGATGAAGGTCATACTCGGCAGAGGTGAGTTAAATAAGCACTGAGCTGTACAGTCTTTTTATTCCTTGACGATGGGCTCGCGTGAGAGTTCGAAACGTCGGATGAATAAAAATTCTGGTTCCAGAGAACGCCTTCCCGTCTTCTTCAATACAATTACCTGGGCCTCGCATATTCTCGAACATTCGGAATATATATATATATATATATATATATATATATATATATATATATATATATATATATATATATATGATAGAAGAATGGAACCGACAAAGACACAAGGGAGACCGGAATGGCCATTTCTGGCTTATTAGCCGATCATCAGCCAGTCATACCCAATCCCAAAGTGTAGCACACCTGGGATTCGAACCCGCGACCTTTGGTATTTGAGTCGAACGCTCTACCATTTGAACCACGGGCTCGTTGTTTTGTCGGTTGTGATCGGGAATATGATGATAGTATGGGGCTCACCGATCTGCTTAAGGAACATGCATGTTCCATTGTGCCCTGGAGCTCAGACTAGAGCCCTCGCAGGCGGTCGCATAGCGACGTGTAGCATATGATAGAATGGAACCGACAAAGACAAAGGGAGACCGGAATGGCCATTTCTGGCTTATTAGCCGTCATCAGCCAGTCATACCCAATCCCAAGTGTGGCACACCTGGGATTCTCTCATATGCTACACGTCGCTATGCGACCGCCTGCGAGGGCTCCAGTCTGAGCTCCAGGGCACAATGGAACATGCATGTTCCTTAAGCAGATCGGCGAGCCCCATACTATCTATATCTATCTATATATATATATATATATATATATATATATATATATGTATCCTGAAGAAGACGAAGAAGAAGAAGAGGGGACGATTTCAGAGACCAAATTGTATTTGTACTGACGTTTCGAAAGCCTTCTTGCTTCCATCATCAGAGTAAAGTGCTTGCTGCTGCTGGTGGTCTTGAGTTAGTCTTGCCGCGTGCCTCGTATTATATCTATGGTGTACGCGTGAACTTTGACCTGCCCGATCGCTGCTGACTTCCTTAGACCTCCCCGAGGTTGAATGCCGGTGGGCTCGCGTGACCGCTCTCCCCTTTGGAGCCGTCGTAGGTTTAGGCAAGGCAGCGTGCCTGTTGGCCTCCCCCACGTCAATCAGCGGACTGATCAGTCGTTGCTGCTCTCATGAGTTATTCTCCGTTTTACGAACGCATTGGTGAGGCAGTGTTTGACTGTGGTCATGTGACCTTCGGCCGCCACCCCGCTTTTCCGTGAGCGTGGGCTCTCGTTTCCGTGTGCTCGTTTGCCTTATTGGCCCTGGCCGAACTGATCCGAGCCTTGTACGAAGCGCCTGGTAGGCGGGATGTTAGTCTTTAGCTCGGTTGAGTGTGCCGGTCGAGGACCAAATCTCGAGCACCAGTCTGGCCATCTTCTCATTGGCTCGGCCAATCACCCTCGTTTTCTCAAAGGCGAAATCATGGTTCAGCTGTTGTGCGTGACCATAAACCAAAAACAACTTCTCTTTGCGGTTGATTGCAAGTTGGTGTTCATGCAACCTTGTGCCTAGGCGCTTGCCCGTTTCACCAACATACCTTGCATCACATTCTTGGCATAGTATGCTCTAGACCACTGCTGATTGTTCTGTTACTGGTAGCGGGTCTTTGGACTTCATGATTTGCTGTCTGATAGCGCATTCTGGTTTATGAGCCACGCCAATCCCAAAAGGTTTTAGGTTTTTTTAGTCACCTCTGAAACGTTCCTTACATAGGGAATTGCGAACCAAAAGTTTGGCTTTTCTTCGTTCGACCGCTCAAACTGAGGCTTCCTGAGGCATTTGCGGATTAAGGACTTTGGATAACCGTTGGCTGTAAAAAGGGCATGTAAGTACTCCATCTCCTCCTTCTTCCCACTGTCGTCACTGCAGTGTGTTTGGACACGTCGGAAAAGAGTTCTGACACAGCAGAGTACTTGCCAACAGAGTGATTGCTTCGGAAATGGAGGATGCGCCTAGTGTTGGTTGCCTTACGGTAGACCTTTGTCCTTATCTTCCCGTCTGCCAGTTTTGTAACTTGGACATCAAGGAAGGGCAACTGATTGTTGACTTCTTCTTCCATGGTAAACTGGATGTCGCGAATGATTGAAATTCAACAATGCCTTGAAAGCCTGCAAGTTACTCCTCTTGATTATGACGAATGTGTCGTCGACGTATCTGGCCCATAACTTCGGGGGTACGAGCTGAAGACAAGCTGCTCAAGCCTTTGCAAAACTGCTTCGGCAATCAGTCCAGACAGAGGCGAGCCCATTGGCGTCCCCTTCTTTTGCTCGTAGACCTGGCCATTGAATGTGAAGAACGTCTTAAGACACAGTTCTATGAGTTTGACGATATGCATTCGTTTGAGTTTTTGGTCGGTCTTGTCCTATTTTTCCTGGAGAAAGCCGTCGATAGGATCGATAGCCAATGCGGTTGCGATAGAAGTAAATAAAGAGATCACGTCGAAGGACACCATCACCTCTTCTGCCTCTACTTCAAGATGTTTGATGCATGTTAAGAACTCGTCGGCTGACTTCACTGTCCACTTCGAATCCTTGGTTAGGAAACAAAGTCACTGATGCAACCACTTTGACAGCCCAAAAGTTGGGGTGCCACGTAAGGAGACGATGGGGCGTAGGGGCACTCCTGACTTGTGAACCTTTGGCAGGCCGTAGAAGCGTGCCATCGCGGCATCAGTGGCTTTTGTGGCCAGCGCTTCTCTTCGCGTGAGAGCTCCCGCCTTCCTCAGCTTGCCGACCGTCTTGTTTATGCTGTTCACGAGCTTTTTGAAGTCGCTGGTGGTCGATGGCACATAGGATTCCTTGTCCATCAAGAGGTTACTCAGTTTTGCTCCGTACTCAGACTTTTCCATGACGACAGTCGAGCGCCCTTTGTCTGCGGGCAGGGTTACGATGTCTTCTATTTTTCGTATTTTCAGCAGTTCTCGTTCTTCTGCCTTTGAAATCGTTGTCTGACGTTGGTGCTGGAGGAGCAGATTTGCCACTTGTTGCCGCATGGCGTTTTTGCACTCCTCAACCGCATCGCACTTCTGGAGCGCCGACTCGAAGGATGTAATGAAGTCTTCTGGTCGAGCATCTTTCGTGTTGAATTTTGCGTCATAGGATAGAACCATTAGTTTTTGCTGAGTGACCTGGTGGGAGGACAAGTTGTGAACCAGGACACCATCGGAGGAGTGTTGCTTTCTCGAACTGATTTTTTCAAATTTCCTAGACAGCTGGTTATCACGTGATTTGCGGTGACGCCATGAACTGTCTAGGATTGCCGTTTTGAGGGTTTCCAATTCGTGCGTCGTAAAGATTGACTGGCAAGTCGAAGAATGTTGTTCAAACATACGACGGTATTTGTTAATTCGGGCGTGGCAATCTCTTATTAGCACCCTGATCATTCTCTTCTTGAAATCTGCCATCATCCGTTGGCATAGGTCAGTGTTCAGAGGCGGTCTACATGTGAGGCATTTCGGTAAGACGTTCTCGTCAAGACACCGGTGCAGGAATTTCAGCTGATTGTAGGTGGATGAGTCTCGCCTCGCAAAAGCCTCCCATCTGCGTGCCGAGTGGAGTGCTGTGCGTCCATAGCATAAATTAATATGCGTAAAGTTTCGAGGTCTCGATATTTTATGGCGTTCATGATCTCCCGAAGAAGACGAAGAAGAAGAGGGGGCGATTTCATGGACCAAATTGGCAGGCCGTAGAAGCGTGCCATCGCGACATCCGTGGCTTTTGTGGCCAGCGCTTCTCTTCGCGTGAGAGCTCCAGCCTTCCTCAGCTTTCCGACCGTCTTGTTTATGCTGTTCACGCCATATCCCCGATCAAAACCGACAAAACAACGAGCCCGTGGCTCAATGGTAAAGCGTTCGACTCAAATATTAAAGGTCGTGGGTTCGAATCCCAGGTGTGCCACACTTGGGATTGGGTATGACTGGCTGATGACGGCTAATAAGCCAGAAATGGGCATTCCGGTCTCCCTTGTCTTTGTCGGTTCCACTTTAAGTACATATGCTACATGGCGCTAGGCGACCGC
>WEDG01011589.1:0-13208 GCA_017591395.1 Schistocephalus solidus
TCAAATATGCCGATGACATGGTTGTTGGTCATGCTCTTAAAAATCAGACACATCTCAGTGTCAGAGGATGGCTTATGACCATGTTGCAACCCTAGTCGTCAGATAATGGCCTTCAACTGAACCATGAAGTCTGTCAATGTGTTTTCACCTGCAGCCATCCCCTAGTTCTCAATTCTCAGCCGTCCTTCCCAGCAGGGTATCCTCTTTTCGGTACCTTGGCGTAACTCTGACATCGAATCTTTTCATTCTCCCAACATATCGATGCTCTTTTTACAAAAATTCGTAAACTTCTATATTATATTTTGCCGTTTACGTTCCTATCACACACCTCAGGCCCTTATCTGGCGATTTATAGAGGCATGTGTTCTTCCCCTCATCGCTATTGCTCTCCCGTGATTTTTCCAGCCTTGCTTAAAAAGGATTTTTGATTTTAAAAACGTATTCTCCGAATGCTCTCTTCTGCTGCTGGTGTTTCTTACACTGTTTTTGAGTGGATTTGATAGCAAAACGGCACTTTACGACAGTCAAACAATTCGCTGGGCGAATCCTTGATGATGAAACCCATCCCTCCACTCTGAACTGATTGCTGTGAAGTCTTCCCGTCCGATGCGCCGAGGCTTTTCGCCATATAGCATGCCGTACAACGGCATACCAGCGCTCCGTTTTGCCATTTCTAGCACGCTACCTTACGTGTGAAGAGACTGAAATAAAAAGCTCAGACTAGAACTGTCTCCCCGCTAGATGTCCATTTTTCGACTCTTTGATTCTTGTATATTATGTTTTACTTATCCTATTATCTTAGTGAATGGAGCCGTTTATATTTTTGCTGAAAATTTTGAATGATACTTCAAAATAAAGCGTATTCCTCTCTCTCATTCCTCTCTCTCTCTGATAATGCCTGTAAACCAGCA
Organism: Schistocephalus solidus; assembly: GCA_017591395.1. Lineage (NCBI taxonomy): Eukaryota > Metazoa > Platyhelminthes > Cestoda > Diphyllobothriidea > Diphyllobothriidae > Schistocephalus > Schistocephalus solidus. The sequence goes on from WEDG01011589.1 coordinate 912, forward strand.
TTTAATACAATTTTTATTATTATTATACTGAAAACAATCAGGAACATTGTTGACAAGAAGGCGAAATAGAAGTGGGCCAAGCACGCTTCCCTAAATTACTCTTCTCCGCACATGCTTGAGGTTGAAGATAACATCGGAAATTTTAACTCGTTGTGTGCAAGCATTCGAATAGTAGGATATTAAGTTCTGAAGCTAGTTACATATGTTGAAGGAGGCAATTTTCAGCAGGAGGAGGTCATGGTCAACACGATCATAAGCCTTCGTGAAATCGAATAAACGGCGTTAATTACAAAACCACTGTCTCTAAATTGTTTTTCCTCTACTCTTTTCAACTGTTATTGCCATCTGTATATAAGCTTGCTGCTTTCATTCATTTTTACAAACCTGACGATGGTTTCCAGGGTCTGTTGATGATCTTAGTGGGTTCGGCTGCATTCGCTACCATGCCAGTGGACTATGTAGTCAGCAAAGGTCTCGGTGATAATCTCGTGGCCTCTACTGTCTCCTCTTTATTCAAACGCTGTTTTCAACGATAAGCTTTTCCTATCTCACCTCCTTGATGGTTGTAAGCAGTAGCTCTCTCCCACGACAAGGAGCGTTCCAAACTCTCACACGTTGTCATCAACATCATGATCCGTTTTCACTTCAAAGTACCGATTCTGTCAATTCTAGCTATTAATTCTTTAGGGAAGCAGTTTTTTATCCTTGTTTTTAGATTTTGGGCGCACTGAATTCTGCCCCGATTAAACCATTGGAGTTTTTTCACTGCTGCTTTCCTAGTTTTCTATGGATTCTAAAAACTGTTAGCTTTTGTTTTAAAAATGAGACTCGTTGTGAATCGAATGTTCCTACCATACTAAGCAATTCTGCTATTCATATGGCTGTTCACATGGAGCAGCAGTTATCCATTTTCTATTTATTTATACCAAGGTATTAAGTTTGTAATGATGCAGCCCCCTTGGCCTTAAATATGCCATTTATTTATTTTGCTCCAGGCAAGTGTGCATCCGTGGACGGTTACTCGCTGGCTGCCGAAGGATTCACCGGTTGCAGGCTGCGGCTATTGCGCCATTGCCCTCAAGGTAAGACCTGGGATCGAGCTTGGATGCCGCGCACTTTTTCAAGCCGGAAAACAGATTTAATCGTGTCAGCACGCAGGACCCTCGAAGTTGTTCTGCATGCAAAATAACGAGTAATAGTTCTCTAAAAAAGAATAACTTCAAAGGATTTTTATATTCTAGGGTAGTTTATTTCATATGGTTATGTCGTCTACTGAAAAAACGAGGCGTAAATGTGCGAACTAATGGAAGAAATAAAAAGACATTATGATGACACCTGAGCCGAGTGTGTTCAAGCTGCATCACAGTGGTAAGGGGATTAAATGTACGCGTGTATAAAAGCTTAAAACGTACCTTCTGTAATCAGCGAAACCATAAGGGAACAATGTTTATAAGCCCAGAGCGGTCTTGATACGTCAGATTACGGTGCTTGACGATAAAACAGTGTTAGTAAAGAAGTGCCGGACCAATTATATTTTAGTGCTTTCAGTAGTGCACAGAATGCTTAATAGAAACGAAAGGTATTCCATGCCTAACGTACATTTTATAAAGGCGGAGTGGTATTTTGAGAATTTTAAAAATTAGAAGAGGATTTTGGCAGATTTGAATAATTTCTTTGACCCACTTGTGAAAGACTCGGCGAGGCCGAGGCCACCGAGTTTTTCACAAGTGGGTCAAAGAAATTTTAAAAATTCCGGAGGATGAACCTGGTAGTTCTGCGTGCTTTGGAGACTATCAGGATACAATGCTCTAAAAGATTCAAAGCATGAAAATATTATAGGTCCAGATGCTGAACAACTCCGGGCACATTTGGTCGTGGCCATATATGCTTAGATGAGGCTAAGGGTCATCACCAACAACCATAACGGATCATTTGTGCCAAGAAAGGGCAGGGGGACATGTGCAGCACCACTGGGCAATGACCTCAAGATCCGGTTTTAACATAATTTATGCTCCCGGAAATTCTAGCGCGCTACGAGCCGCATGCCTAGGTTTTGATATAACTTTTTGAAACGAATGGTACTAGCTGTTTTATACAATTAGATCAAATAAAATTAACACTAAGTTATAACATACAAATATGAAGACTGTAAGACTGCATTGACTGTTTCTTACCATTGATCTCTTCCTCATACTAATCTTTTTTCACCTTTTTAGCAATCAGTGAACTAAGTCTTAATAGTCGCAGACCCCCTCCAGACTCTGTTGCACTCGCATCTGATTGGAAATACCTTTCCCTTCAAATTAACCGCAGACGTTTCTACCTCTGTCAAAATGAATAGTCTCGAACATCAATAACAGACTAGTCTTGACTCTAACCATTCTTACCTGATACATTCATCCCTATTCTGTAAAACTGTTTTGACTTCAAATTTTGTTATTTCTGAACCTTGGAAAACAGGTTTTTTACTTAAAACAAAATCTTCATTTCGAACACTGCTTTTTAAGCAAACAAAACAAATCAAATCAAAAGTGGTTAATGAAAAGAGGAGTTTGTTTTAGGTTTTTTCCTGTGTTCTAAGGATTTGACGGCGCCCAAGTAGTGCCAAATCAATAAACCTATTTATTTTTTAGGAGTTCAAACAAGGTGTCGTGATCTTTCGGCATGTATCGATAGGCAACTTTAAAATCGTCAGCATACATAAAGATCCTAATATTCTGAAATAATAAATAATAAATAAATAAATTGTCTATTTAAGGCCCAAAAAGTTCCATCATTACAAACTTAGTATCGCAGTTTAAATAAATACAAAGGTAATAATTGCTGCAATATGTGAGCAGCAAAAATGAGGCATATCCAATTCAGAATGATTTGCCATTTTTTAAAATTGTAGTCAACAATCTTTGACATATACGGTGAACTAAAAAAAAGCAGTAAAAAACTCCTATGGTTGAATCGGAGACGGAGTTCGGCGATCCGCCAAAAGAAATGGCACAAACAAAGGAAATGGTTTTGCTCATAAGAAGGATATATATGTATGAAAGGGTATAATATGAAATAAGGAATTAAGTGTTGCATGCAGACATGTCCCACATGGACTGTGGAGGAATTCGCTCATGTCAGCCGGACATATGGTGGGGAGTGCAGCGCTGTGGGCAACCGCAGGGTCAGGAGGAAGGGACGCTGACATTAATTGGGAGACACGATAAGAAATGCGATGATGCTAGCCATGGGGACGGGGGTCAACGCTTGAGTGGAAAGGGTGGACCGTCCTCTTCACTGAAATTTGATAACACCGACCCCATCCTGGGCACGCACCAAAAGTGAGTCTTAAATCAATTCAAACAACCTGTTCAGTCTCTTTATACGTTACACTATGATGTCACCGAGCGAGGAGTGTAAGTATGAGTACTGATCACGTCTGTTTTGGGTTAATATGGATTTGGCAGGACAGGCGAAGAAGTGAGGGTGGTACCTTCAAAAGGACGCTTTAGGTCAACATGCACAGAATAGAGGTTTTTGTAGGCATACGCATCGTAGAAAAGCAAATGATTGAGTGCATTTGATGAGTTTATTGTTAGAGTAAAGATATAAGGAGAAAATATAAAAAAGGATGTAATTAAATTATAATCGAATGTAACCAGGATAAGTTAAAAGAAGGGCAATATATATATATATATATATATATATATATATATATAAATATATAATTGGATAGGACGAAGGTCGTTAAGAGAGGTAAATCGCGTGCGTAATCGAATATAACAAATATACGTTAAGGAAGAGCTTTATAAATAAATAAATAAATTGTATATTTAAGGCGCAGAGAGCCCCATCATTTCAAACTTAGTATCGCGGTATAAATAAATACAAAGTTGATAATTGTTGCACTATATGAGTAGCCATATTAACAGCAGAAATGAGTCATATGGAAAGCATATCCGATTCAGAAGGCTTTGCCATTTTAAGAACAACAGTCAACAATCTTTGACATATACGATGAACTAGAAAAGAAGCATTAAAAAAACTCCTACGGTTATATCGGAGGTGGAGATCGGCGAGTCACCAATTTTAAAAAAAACTAGGACAAAAAAACTGCTTCACTAAAACATTAATAACTAGAGGCAATTTTTCTAGAAAATGAATAAATGCCCTTGAGATCGTCAGCGTAAACGAAGTTGTGGGAATTTGTCAGTAAAATTGAAAGCTCGTTTATGTACACAAGGACCGTGCCTTGAAGAACGCTACTCGTCATCGGCTGATGCGTCCAATAGCTATTACCTATTAAGACCTTCTGGCTGCGGTTAGACAAGTACGAAACAATAAGTCAAGGAGAGGAAGCCGGATGCCGAGGGCTTCCAGTTTGACCAGAAGACGTCTGTGTGGACCCTTGTCAAAGGCTTTGCTCATGTCAAAGAAGATCTCAACCGACAGTTCAACTGTCGATTTTGACGAGGTCCACCGTATGCTCCACACAAGGTGGTGCAGGGACGGTGACTTGCGCATGAATTATTTTTAAGTGATAATAGCCTTGCGCTGCAGCTACCGCACACTCTCCTCCTCCCTCAACTTAGCCCAGTGTCAAGACTGAGTCAGGAAGACCAGAGATGGGAGAGTGCGCAGGTGGCTGGTGCAGCCGCAGCCACCCCCTGGGCGTACCACTACACCTGGCTCGGATCCCACGGGGTGGGAGTGCCATAAAGGCCACATTAAGATAGAGCCATTGCAGCCTGACTCTCAGTCTGCCAGTCAGCCACTCCACACAAAACACACATTGGGCTGACCACGCGATCCGAGTTATCCCGTCAGTTGGCAACCTTCCAAAGCCACGGCTTTTAGCGCACTGTGATAGTTTTAAGCGCGTCCGATTGTTTATAGTAAGGAAAATGCACTGAGCTGTCAACCTCACTATCTCCCCCACCCTCACAATCAGACCACCATCCGAACCGGTCAGTTGTCTTATGTGGGAGTGGGCGCATTGGCTGACGGGTTGGCGTACCCGTCTTTGCACGCCACAGCACGACCTTGCCCCCTGAACGCACACACCAGGATTCACTAAATCAGGGAATATCTTGAAGCCATCACCGTCTGACTTTCAGTCCACTGGTCAGCCACATGACACACAAAACACATACACTGGGCCGACGGCGTGGTGTGGTGTAAGCGTCAGATTGACAGCCTTCTCAGCCACGGTTTTCTAGGAAATCGTGATTTTATCAGGTATATTATGATCATTGTGAGGGTTTTGTCTATGTATAAGTGTAGATAATGTGCGCTGATGTGGCTTTGCCTCTGGTTGTTTACTGCAGGTTGTCTGGAAGCGCATGTGTTATAATAGGCCCATGCGGTGTGTAAATGTGCGAGAGCGGTGCGGGCAGTGGAGGCGGGCACGTCGACAGTATGTCGGAGCCCCAGGCACTGGTTCACCAGCCACCATGCGATGGATTCGCAGGTGACCGACCACGTCGATGCGTGAGTTGAAGTTGAAGTTGCGGGACGCAGTGTCGGCAGGAGAAATCAGTGAAGGCTGGGGGGATTTCATTCATTGTAGTGGGGGTGGCAGTGGCGGTAAGAATTGCAGGAGCGGGTGTTCATGGTGTATTGGTGTTGTTGGCATTCAGGGTGAATGCCGCTGTCATGGATGTGCATGTGACCGAATAGGCCCATGCGATGAGTGAATGCGCGAGGACAGTGACGACAGTGGAGTTGGCGATCTCTGCTTTGTGTCTGTGCTCCGGGCACTGGCTCAACAATCTCTGTACGATGCATTCGCAAATGACCGACCAGGCCGATGCGTGAGGTGAATGTGCGGTCGTATTGAGGACAGCTTAGGAGAGATTCCCCGTCGCTGCTGGTGGTGGTGGTAGTGAAGGCGAAGGCGGTGGTCGTTGCGTGGTGGTGGTAACAGGCGATGAGCATTGGGATGTGATCTCTAGGATGGTGGGAGTAATGGAATTGATGCCAAGAATGAGGGTGGGGAAGTCTGAAGGAGAATTGGCAGAATTTGACGTAGAAGTTGGAATTGTCGGATTGTTGGTGCATTGCGTCAGAAGATGTCTGACCTGGCTGATTCGTGCGCGAAAGATGTGTTGACAGCGTGGGCATGTTGACAGGGCCTGGGCATCGACGATGTTGGTACAGGGCGCTGGTGACTTTCGTGCCACTCTTTTGGCCTTGGTGGCGACGATCCGGTTGGCCTCAAATTGCTGAGCTAGTCTTCATGGATCTTCTTCATGCCGGTCTATCCTCGGTGAGGTCCTCCCAGGTCACCGGGTTGATTTGCAGTTGCTTCAGCGATTTCTTCAAATTGTCCTTGTAGCGTCGTTTTTGACCTCTTTGTCGGCGAGCACCCGTTGCAAAATCTCCGTAGAAAAGTCGCTTGGGTAGTCGCTCGTCTTCCATTCTTACAAGGTGGCTACTCCATCACAGTTGCACTTGCCTAAGCATGGCGTGGATGCTGAGGATTCCGGTCTACTCCAGGACTTCCGTGTCCGGGATCCTGTCTTGCCATCTCAGCTTCAGTATTCTGTGGAGGCAGCTGAGATGGAAAGGAGTGTCATCAAGACGACGGCCTTGTACATCGTCAATTTGGTGTTCAGGTGAATACCGTGTGGATTCCACACGGAGGCCTGCAGCAGGCTGAAGGCCTGACTATCTTTTCACTTTCGTTTGGTCCCCTCATCATCGATTCTCGTGTTGCGTGACAGCGTGCTTCCTAGCAAAGCGAATGTTTCCACGTATTTGAGTTGAAAACCGTTGAAATTGATTCGGGGAGCATTGTTTTCCACACTGGGTGGCGGCTGGGGCATGACAACCGTTTTGGCTGTTCTGATTGTTAATCCAAAATCGTTGCAGCCAGCAGCGAAGAGGTCCATACTCCTTTGAATGTCCTCCTCCGTCACGGTGTAAAGGGTGCAGTTGTCCGCGAAGAGCAAGTCATGGACTGTAGTCGTAAAAACGGGTGTTTAAGCCTGCATACGACGACTGTTGAGAAGGTGCCCGATCAGTTCAATAGGCGATGCGGATCACAGGCTGCTCATCGTGGTAGGTGTCCATCAGCATAGCTGAGAACATGAGACTGAACAGTGTGGGAGCCCATACGCAGCTCTGCTTCACTCCGTTGGTCACTGCGAATGCTTCGGATACCGTCCCGTTGTCAGTGACGCGTGCCGTCATACCCTCATGAAGAAGAGGAAACGGAAGTTCTTTGAAATTTTTCGTTGAATGCGGGCCGGAGACCCATGAATCAAGCAGTTCACGGCTCACGCGTTTGTCAGCTCGTACGAGAAGTCGGTCTTGTCAAACTTAAAGGTATGGCCGGGTCCCATCGATTGAATCGCGATCTGGGAGTTAGCGTCATTCAATTTCACTGCTGCTAAATGCTCTGCCATTCGCGTTCGGAGTAGTGTCCAAGTTTCCTCGACGAAGTTACTTTGTTCCCAACTGCACCATATGCGATAAGTGACTCAAGACATTTCCTACCTTAGCAGTACCCTATACATGCTTGTATCATCAGCAATCGCGGCAACAGCGAGTCAAATTGAGGAGTAATAGTCACGCCAAGACGGAAGAGCAGTCATTGCAGCAACCACGACCCCAAGCGATGAACACAAGTACTGTCAAATATAGTAGGCACGTGATTGTCTAGTAGCTGTGTTCTATAATTACTGCGCACTTTATGTTCCTATTAGCCCTTTCTGCAGCTGTTTGCCATGACGAGTTGGAATTAGAATCCAAAACGTCAGGGCAAGAAATTTCCTGTTCCAGTGATCGTTTCTTTTTCTTCTGAATGGAAAAGGTGTCATCTACGTAGCGCATTCACAATGTTGACTCGTAGGACGGGAAGACACAAGTTCCGAATTCCTTACAAGTCGCCTCTGTAATGGAGGCAGGCATCGGGGATTCCCTGCCTTTCCTCTTGAAAATGACCGATAGACATAAACTATGTGTTCTACCTTACGTCTCCTTAAAATACTTTCCCTCTTCATTGCAAATTTTATACACCTCTTATGATCAATTCTTTAAGGGTGATGATGATGAACATACAGACGGCCTCAAATGATAATACTAGTTCTTAGTAGGTTGGAGTGACGCCTTCAAGTTATTTTTTTCAGGAAAATCCCCACCGTTAAGAAACAAAAATAACAGTGCCTGGGTTATCATCTGTCAGAAGGCTGTCATCTAAACAGATTCAAATGCATCAGCAGGCGCAAACAAAATAGACGCGCATCCGTTGGATTTTATTGATGCACTAGAAGCGAATCTCAAAAAAGGAAGACTACCTCAGATGCGAAGAGCTTAATTTGTCAATGAGCTGCCCTTTTTCACATATCCTAAAGGTTATGTCGATTTCCGCAGCTGGAATAAAATCCAGTAATAAAATTAAACACGGATGAGAAAGTTGAGATTGTTCCAGCGCAGCAAAGAAAGGCAACCATTGCAGCTGCAACTCAAGCGTTAGTAAACAAGGAATGGACACGCAATAACTGAAAACGACAGAGGGTTGAATCTCAGCAGCTACTCACGCACGGTGTGGGCTCGCACCTCGGCGTGCCACGACACGCACACCCCTCTATTTGTTATGGGTACGCAGTACCAACAGCGCCTGCCATGTCATGGTCTGACAACCTGTTCATCCAGCGTATCTACTGCATGAACCATTGCAAGGGCACAACACAGTAACCACCCGTTATGCCAAAAAAACGTAGCTGCATGGTGTCTTCCTACAAAAGAGAGCAGGCAGTCGTTACAGCAAGGCAAGTGACAAAGAGGGTAAACTGTATTGCCTTCGACTGACGTTCAGTTCCAATGTACCCCAAAAGTTAATTGCCTCTCCCAGACTTGAGTGGCAATAACACGCCCAGTCTTGAGACCTAAGAACCTTCCGTCACAAGACGGAACTGTCAACCTTGTCAATCACGCCCAGTGCTGATCCTATAAAACGACCTATAATGGGGAGGCCGGTAGACAACTGAAGACCCACATGCGTGGACACACAAACAATGACAAGGATGAACCAGCTCTCGCTCTTTGCGGAACACTACGCAGTCACTGGTACATGCCTCCGTCTTGCCAGGGTGCCGAAACTCGGGGCCGCAGAAAAGAGCAATACCAAGAAAAAAGCTAGAAGTATGGCACACCGTACCAACTGATACCAACCGCTGGGCGGTTTTGCAGTGGCGTCCTAGGAGAGCAGCTGAATGAGCCGAAGCTAGACTGGACGCGTTCGAATACGAACCTAGGACGGGCGTGACCGCATATCAGGCGGAGGGAAAGCGGTAACACAAACCCATAAGACCGTCTGTTCAGTCTAGTCACGGGTGCCGTGAAGGCAGATTATGAAGATCTACAGCTAGATATGAACAGAGGCGTCCGCAGAAACTTTAGAAACACCGGCAACAGGTGCGCGGACAGGAGCAAACGCGGGACAATTACGAGCTACATATGTCTCGGACAACTAATGTGGGCAACACAGCCGAGAGCAATGGTTACTTTCATCTTGAGGTCATCCACTTGTGGCTCAAGTTAGAGCCATCGTGGGCAGTCGCATAGCGACCAGAAATGTATGCTAACGCAAGTTTCTACAACGACAAAGGAAACCGGGATGGCTAGTTATTGCTTATTAGCCGCCTTCAGCCAACCTTACCTGAGAAGTTTGAAGGTGGGGGAGGGGGCACCTTAGGTTCGAACCCGTGATTTTGATTATCTGCTCGTTGTCTTGTCGCGTGTAATGGGTGCTCACCGATCCAGTTGCGGCTCAACCTAGAGCCAGCGAAACCGGTCGCAAACTTACTGTTACTATACACATAAAAGGGGTTAATGGGAGAGGGGGTTGTGATATACGGTCAGTGATAGATCACGTGAAATGTTGACCAAAAATCTGCAACGCGTTTGCGATCAATGATGTTTATTACCTGGAAGCGAAATCCCACGATAATTCAGACAGACCAGGATATCGGCTTTTGAATGCTCATCTTTTCGGCCGTCAGCAAAGACCACACTTAAAAAATGACTAATAAAGTAGTATGAATTTTTACTAGTTTCAAATGACCTTATCGAAAAATATATTTTTGCAATTTTTTCGCAGAAAATAATGTCTTTTTTAATTTTAAACTCCAAAGGGGTGTTGAAGTTTTTAAAATTCTGATTACAGACTAATTTTTAGCCCAATCCACCTTTGCATTTGCATTTAGATTTTTAATCCTGAAAGCTCTATACTTTCCGTGAAAGGAATAGCATTCCCGTAAGAAGAGATCATATAGTACCCATAAAGTTTTGCAATGGATGTTGATCATTTTATCTATACATTAAGTAGATAAATAGGACGTGATCAGAATGGACACTGTACGGCCTCTTAGTTAGAAACTTTCCGAAACCAAAATACAGCCCCTCTTTGAGCATAAAATATGACGAAGATAAAACTGGTTATTAACGAAGCATAAGAGATAAATAAATATGAATTTAAAAGTGTATCGAAAACAAATATAAAATGCACACATCATAAGTAGTCATCTTCCATTGTGGTTTTTGTAGGCACTCGAAAATATGTGCATTCCAGTGACTCTGAAACTTGATGAAAAGGGCTAAAAGATGACCGACCTTACGACGCCACTTACAAAATCTTTCCTAGTCGAAAACCCGTTTAAGAAGTTCTGGTTAACAACTCATAAGATCAGTCACCATATATCCTAAATTTTGGCAGGCTACACAGTCTCGCGCAGTGGCAGCAGGCTTAACTGTCACTATTCAAAGACACTGTCAAAAAACACTGTAAAGAACGACAAACAACCCTTAAGTAAATCAGGTCGCGGCCATCATAATCGTGACCGATCTGAGGGCTTTTCATGAGCGTCCGCAGGGCAAAAAATCTGCATCAAAGATCTGCCAGTGTTATCTAGAAGATGACGTTAAGGAAATTGAGAGGACGTAAACTTAACATCTCAAGCATCGAGTTACAGCGGCATGTCTAAGAAATTGGAATAACGACAAGTCTCCCGGCTATTTTATGATGGTTGCCTGTCCTATGTGATCTTCTCAAGAGGTGGTGCAATAAAGAGCATGTACGTTTCCCATTCATAGCCTAGCCACTTTTAGCCTGTTTCCGCCGCCCTGGGTCATCCTATACAGATTTTCATGAATCAACCGTCTTGCTTGTCTACAGAAACCCTGGACAGAAACGATCTGAGGCAATAAAGATGTGCAGAGTTTTCGGCGAATAATGTGATAATCAAACTCTTTCAGGCCTACATGGCTTTACAGCTTCTGCACGATTTTTTTCAGGGTAATGGTAGTCACAAATGCACGGACTGGACTCTTCGTCAACCGATAAGGGACCCCAATATGGCAACGGAAAATGACGGAAACTGTTAGCAGACGTGTGAGACTTGCCTGTAGGAGCTTAATTATGTATGCAAAATAATCTCCCGAGGAATTAACACAAAAGAACATGCGAGGAAACCTCAAAAACTCGAGAAAATAAAGGTAGTGCACGCAGAAGCGGTTATAGCATAAGATTTAAAACAAAATGTGAAAAAAATCAACACAAGGGATCAATTATGAACAACTAAATACTGTATCATTCATTTTTTCAGAAAACTAAACTGTGTTAGCTGAAGTCTCCTGCCATTTCGGTAGATGAAAAATAGTCAGGCCTATTCGCGGGAAGATAATTATGTCGGTCGTCATGACGTTTCCTATTGGTCGTTCGTAGACCTGTTTGCCGGTAAATATTTCTGCTTTACGAGAGTGATGATGGCAATGGTGGCCGATGATCCAGTGACCCGATACGTATAAAAGATGTCTTTATGGCCACTATTTCATATCCTTTGCTGGATAAGAAGACGTTCTGATCAACTTTCGGGCACGGGCTATAATTTAAAGCCAGTGAATGCATACAAATTTCTAGTAGGAAGATCTAATATACACGTGTTTTCTATGGGCCTATATACGTGTCCATGCTGAATACAACTCGTTATTATAGTCAAGATATCAATTGCCTAGTATTTCATGTATAATCGTATCTGCTTTCATGCGTTCTTCAGCATAATGCCCTAATCGGTTGACGAAGGGCCCAGACCGAGCAGTTGTGACTACCATTCCACTGAAAAGAGCATACAGAAGCTGTTAAGCCATGTAGGTCTAAACATTTTTCCCGCCTTTTGTTCCGTCTCTCCAATTTTCTTCGCCACCACCAAATGTTCATTTTTTATAAATCCTGACGAGCGTAACCTGCGCTCATGAATACGCTCAGTTTAGTTTCACTCAATGTGTGATCAGTTGTAAATAAGATGGCTGAGC
>WEDG01011590.1:0-10674 GCA_017591395.1 Schistocephalus solidus
GCCATTCCGAAGCGGGCGTTTAAGTCACACAAGTGACCGACCAGGCTGATGTGTGAGGTGAATGTGACGTCGCAATGAGGACAGTTTAGGAGAGAGTCCCCATCGCTGATGGAGGTAGTGGTGGTTGCGGCGGTGGTGGTGGTGGTAACACGTGCTGAGCATTGTGATGTGGTCTCGATGATGGTGAGACTATTGGAATTAATGCCAGGGGTGAATGTGGGAGAGTCCGAAGGAGGGTTGGCAGAAGTTGACATAGAATTTTGAATTGTCAGATTGTTGATGCATTGCGTCCGAAGATGTCCGACTGGGCCGAATCGCGCGCGGAAGATGCGTTGACAGCGCAGGCATTTTTGAAATGCCTGGGCATTGGCGATGTTGGTCATGGGCGCTGTTGACTTTCGTGCCATTCGTTCGGTCTTGGCAGTGGCGATCCTGTTGGCTTCGTAGATTGCTGCCCCTGTCTTCAGTGTTCTCCTCCAAGCCGACCGATTCCGGGCAAGGTCCTCCCAGGAATCCGGCTTGATCTGCAATTGCTTCAGGAGGTCTTCAGAGTGTCTTTGTAGCGTCGTACTTAACCCCCTTGTCGACGAGAACCCATGGCGACATCTCCATAGATGAGTCGTTTGGGTAGCCTTCCGTTGTCCATCCGCACAAGGTGACCGCTCCAGCGCAGTTGTAGTTGTTTCAACTGAGCGTAAATGCTGAGAATGCCTGTTCGTTCTAGCACTTCTGTGTCCGGTATCCTGTCTTGCCAACTCAGCTTTAGTATTCTGCGGAAACAGCTGAGGTGGAAGTGGGTGAGCTTCCGCACCGATATATGAAATTTCAGAATCCAAAGCACTTTTGAAGAGCTGGGACCCTCACTATAGCATCTCCAGGGAAACTCCTTCTTCATAAAGCTGAGTAATGACGATACCGTTTTGCTAGCTTCGGTATTATTCGACCTTCGAATGTGATAACAGCGAGAGTCGGGTATTAAAATCCAAATGCTGGCACCCGAGTTGCTTTTGAACGGTCCCACATGTGGAATGGGATTAACTGACCCTGTGCACACGGTTTTTATCAATGATTCTCGCTGGCAGCGTATTCATGATTCGGAAAGTGATTGGGTTTCGTCATGTCTGTGAGATTAGCGAGCTAATTGGTTGTCATAACGGTAGACAATGGAATTTACAATTCGTAACACAGAGGCGTCAATCTATTGTTAAACAACATATTTGGGTTGCACTATATACCATACTTGCAGCACGGGTTCTATCAAAAAGCCGAGCCGCGTGTTTCACCGATACGCTGCCACTGCCGGACAGAGCTACGAGGGGTTAAACTCATCAACTAGTGTGCTTTCTGGTAGATACTCATATTTTGAATTGATAGCTTTTTAATTTGTTCTGAAATTAATCTCTACCTTGTTGTAAATAAGTATATTCAATGGTCTGCAGGCGCAGACCGAAATTTGCTATGGACGTTTGGGCCGAAGTCCATCAGTCAAAGTAGGATAACCGTGTGGTAGTCATTAAACTGCCAACAGGCAGCACGATACACCAGAGTGGCAGCACAGGTGCCCATACTCCACATATAACCCAAACCCTAATGTTAGGCCTAACCCCTAATCGCTTTGAAAGTTAGCGCATGATTACCGGCGTTAAGGGAGTCGCCTCTTCCCGGATTATTTCCCCTTACAGCGAAATACGAAGAGGGTCGTCCTCGAGAATGAGAGTTAATTTTTGCCACTGCTAGTTTGTTCATCGAAAATCAGTGGGTCAAACCTACCGTAGGAATGCGGGGGCACTTTTGACTCGCACGTTATTTGAACTTAAATGAGAGAAGATGGCGGCAGCAAATACGATCTCCGGATGCGAAGGTTGGTGTTGAGATGGCACAGAGAAAACTGCAGGGGACCATTTAATCCAATGAGCTGGAGGCCCTCGGTCACTCATGTCAACATCACTTTTACTGGTTCGATTTTATTGCTAGTTAAAATCGACCACTCAACTCCGAGGAAACCACTACATTTTTGCGAGTCAAAGATGCTGGTGCCCTGGTCATTCAGTCCAGAGGTGTCCTCAATCTGTCTTCTACAACGTCAGAGACAGCCTTCAAATGGCCCCCTCAGATGGGCACCCATATTCTATATCAATCATCCGCCTTTATTTAAGATTACAACCAGAAAAGGGTAATAACTGTTTAGTTGAAAAGCACCGGAAGCCGACGCAATCCCAGCCGAAGTTTGCATTGCAGGCATCCTCCACTATTACAGGAGATGTGCCTACAAGCACACATCATCCAACACGTCAAGCATTCCACCATTGCCTACTTTTACGAACGCAATAGGAACTAGGCAACCTTTTGATAACCAAAGCAGCATCTGCCATCTCAAAAGTGGTCGGAGATCAACATCGACTACCAAACAGGCAGAAACTGCTCAGAATCTGGCGCATGCAGGCATCTTCAGAGGCCAGAGTTCATGACATACTGTTCGCGGATGCCAGTGTGCTATACAAATCAGCACCACCTGGGGTTGGGTATGACTGGCTGATGACGGCTAATGAGTCAGAAATGAACATTCCTGTCTTCCTTGTCTCTGTCGGCGTTTTTACTTTGTCTCTACTCCCAATAGCCGCTATGCGGCTGCTGGTGGGGCTCGAGAATGAGCCCCAAGGCAGTTCGGGACGAGTGAGTTCCGTAACCGTTCGGTGAGATTTCATTACCGAATGTCCTGAATATGTTGGCATACTGGGCGGAAACACTTAAAATAGATAGGCTATCTCATAAACTGTGTGTTCGTTTTAAGAATATTACTTTACTACTGTAGTAAGTTTAATTATTGAGCAGCATAATCCCAGATATCTCAGTCACTTCATGAGACCGGATTTTTAATGAGCTTCTCTCCAACCGCCTGGAAGCTCTACACTCCGTAAAAATAACTCCTTATGTAGTACAAATTTTACTCGGTACTTTGAAATGCCCTTATAAGTTCAAATATATTTTATCGAGAAATGCACGAAAAGAGTCTTACTTATACTTATTTGGTGGCAAATTATATGTCCAAATGTTATGCTTCAGGAAACTGTATGTTGTGGTTTTAACACTGTTTCTAATTATGAGATTTTGTAGACCGTGAAATATCCAGTCATAAAGCATCGTATCTGTACATTTATAAATGTTGTTTAGAAGGTATACAACATGGTTAAGATCCATTGCAATATTTTATGAGCACTATGATGGATCTTCCTTGTAGCGTAGAGAAATGTGTGATTTTCGTTTGACGGAATGTATACAGCGTATATTTTGAAAATCCTGAATGCAATTGCTATGGTACGTCAGGTTTAAAATTATTCGGCAGCTGAAAAAAAGTTTATTTAAAACCGAAATATGCACCTCCTTCAAATATAAACGTTGAGGAAGATGTAATAGGCTACCAAATGAGCATAATAAGAAATATTTTCGTGGATTCATTTGACCTACTAGTGAAAACCTCGGCAGCCTTAGTGGGATCCGATCTCAAGACAGCAGGGGAAAGACTTTATTACAGCCAACATCCCAACCACTTGAACTACGAGGCCCCCTGGGGAGCCGTGACTTCAATCACACTTGGATCGAGTTACTTCACCAGCCTACTGCAACGTATGGAATCCATTAACTCTGATAGATTAAGCTGACTGCCCGAACAGGATTTCCTAAGCAGTTACTCTAGGGTCTATCAGATAGCTGCCGGGAACAATAAAGTAATTAGCGGTTTTGACAGATTTGGATAATTCTTTTGACCCAAAGGTGAAAAACTCGGAGTCTTCTGTATCAGAATTGGTGTATTCCATACGTTGCAGTAGGCTGGGCGGGTAACTCGACCCAAGTGTGATTAAACTCACGGCTCCCTGTGTAGCCTCGTAGCTCAAGTGACCAGAGTGTTGGCTGTATTAAGGCCTTCACCTTACTGTCGTGAGTTCGAATCCCACCGAGGCCACCGAGTTTTTCACAATTCGGTCAAATGAATTATTCATGTCCGTCCAAACCCCAATTATTTTCGTGTACGTTTTCTACAAACTATATGCGGATTTATAAGGGCATCAAGATTCAAGCAGTCGTTTTTGACAGTCAAGTTTTTCCAGGCGGTTGGAAAGCATCTCGTTCAAAAGCCGGCATCCTGACATGACTGAAATATCTTGGAAGTATGCTGCGCGATAATTAATATTACTGTCCAACTTAAGTAAGCTTTTCGCAACGAAAACACATTTCCGAATTTTGGTTGACAATTCATCAGATGGCACGTCTACTGTAAGTACATGTCGGTTAGGCAGTTAAACTGAGCTACATCATTTCATCTGCGCCAGAGAGGATACCGGGTACTGAGATACTGGAAGGTACGAGCGAGCTCGAAATCAGTACTTTACTGGAACTGCGCAATTTTGACGGAACGTCCAGGCTATGAGGATGGCTGATAGTCATTTGCCGTTTGTCATGGTGGCCAATAATGTCGCTAGGAGGACACCTCGAAGATTTCTCTCAAGCATCTAGAAATCAATAAGTGGTATGGGAAACTCCCAGAGGATTGGCAGACCTGATGTACTGCCCCAAAAACTGACGGAACAATCTACACAGCCTATCAACTACGTGAGCTCAAGCAGGCCGAACATGAATACATGGGGCTCATGCCATAAACTTCCAGTGACTGTCAATCTACTCGGACTGCTCATTCACATTCGAGGCATGGATCGGTTTCTCTTGGGTACCTTCTTATCCATCGCAATTGCGACAGACTTAACTCAAAGTCCCCTGAAGAAATCGTCACTGTCAACCACAACAATGTCGAGGAAATAGCACCTTCTACTTCTGCCCACTGAAATATCAGGTTAGATGTTCACCCTGCCTTTGTCGGGCAGATTCGTGACAATCATAACCGTCGCCACCAGCAATGCGTACAGTTCTAACTTACCCTATCATGAGCATATATTAAACCACTCATCAGACCGGTTGGTCACAAGCGAATCCAAAGCGATGCGACCAAGAGATCAGTACCAAGGGTCCAGAGCAACTCCCAGCATGCAAGCCTTCCAGAACACACTGCCTCGAGGCATTTAGACAATGCATGAGCCAATTTGATCATATCTACATACAGAAAAGCCTACGGTAAACCAACCCCAGCCGAAGCATACGCTACACCATGCTGCCAAAGAGAAGTACACTCAAACACTCTAAGCAAACTGCATAGAAGGTGTGCTTGACCCAAAATACAACACCACCGGTTTCTGCTTTAAGTCAGATGGACTACGCTGATTCTGCATGAGCCCTTGACTACTGCACTGGATACGTTTAACCAGGTTTGGACGGAGGCTGTCACACTAAGCTGTCCCCACTGTCTTAGTCCACTTTCAATGCGAGTCGGTTGGCAGACTCAGGCAGATCGCCGGTGCTAGGGAGATGAAAAATGAAGTGAAACGGACCGTTCAGTGAGGGTTGGCACCCCTCCTAACCCTAAATAAAGTGCGGTACATGTTGAGTTTATGGGTACGGTCGTGTGTAGTACGCGTAGATGGAGTGCTTAAATTGGTTGGTAATTGTTCCCACTCCCACCCTAGTCGTTATCACTTTCTCCGGCCACCAAACCACGGTTGATGTAATGTAGATTTAGTGCAAACCTATTTGCTATAAACAAATTCACGCACCCGGCTAAGTGCGAGCCACCTGGTGGAGCAGTGATTCACGTCCTCGTCTGTGATGTTCGACCTACGTTGCCTTTACGGATAAATGTTTGTGAAATGCCGTGAATGCAAATACATCGGCCACTACGTCCATGTTCAATCCTCATGACTGTGTTTAACCTTTGGAATATCGTGAATTTGAGAAAATAATGCGAGAGGGATATTTTGCTAGGCTACTTCACCATTAATCAATTCGCGCACAGTGGTGGTCGTAATTTAGCACCGAGTATGTATTGTCAGCCATTTTAACGTCAATAGCCTGACTTCTCTCGGACACTTGCCTGGTGATGAAATGACGACCCCTTTTTGACCCGAAGCTGTAGCTTTATCCACTTTTCTCCCCATCAGCCCCCAAATATACACAATATTTCTTGCTTCACAAGCGATGGGGGTTACCACTGCATAAGAGGGAACTCGGTCATAATTTGCACGTGAACTTCTTTGTAGTAAAGTATAGCTGCGTAGCATGTAGCACCCATACTCTCTCTCTCTCTCTCTCTAATATTCTTATTGGCAGACAAATTCGGGACAACAGGATATGGCCTTGAGCGCAGTGACCGCTGCAGTTAAAATCGCACCTATGCGTACCACACATGTTCTCGTTCTTTTATCCACGCTATAAAGTCTTCAAGCGTAGTCGGGAGAGGCCAAAATTAAGGAGGAGCCATCACAGTCTACTCGTTCTTCCGGAAGACTATCAATTTCTCCCTTTAGCTGAAAACCTTTCAAGTCATAACTGATAGCGTATCGGAATTATCCAACTGGGAATGCACCGATTTACCATAAAAGGTCGGATTCCTCTTCAGTATTAGCTTCATTCTCCTTTCCCAACGATGACCTCTTCAAGTTAAACTGATTGATATTGAGGCTGGGTGCAGTGAATGACATAGCATGAGGCCTCTATTTTTCGCGTATGCCTCGGACGCATACTGTGATCGTCCGCTCATCATGGTCGCCTTTGGTAGACCTGATGGTATGGGCGGCTCTGATGTGTGCGTATACGACTGCATACGTCTGTGCGGTGGCTGAATTTGTGAATAGAGTATGGCCAGAAAATGCGAGACTGACTGGTGCTGGTCGAGGCCTCGGACACTGGCCCGCTAGCCAATCTGTAAAGGATATAGGGTATTCTACCTGCCTGATATGTGATTGGAATGCGCAAATACCGTGGGAACGAATAGTGCAGTGTCTGCGTCATTGGCAGCTGCTCTGTGCGCCCTGGCAAGGTCCCCGTTTTTTCGAACTAGAGCGTAGTGCTAAAGTGAGACCAGGTGGAAGGGGTTAATTTGGTAAGATGGTGTTTTGGTGAACAGGTTTTGGTTGGTCGAGTTGATATTGTAGAGTTTCCGGAGGTCTCCAGCAAGGTCAATCTGGACATTATATTTCACCGGCTCTGGTGGAGTTGTAGGCAAAGCAACTATGCCGAAGAAAATTGAAGACTACTGCGGACGCCAGTGGTCGGGTACGCAGCAACAGTGAGGAGGAAGAACGCGAGCTCAGAAGTTGCAGCTCTGTCGATGGGGTCCGACCACACACTCGAGTTCAATGAGGCCGAAATTCTCGCGATAGGTGACAACGACATGGGCTGCGAACTTCTCGAGACCTGGGTTTCCGGCCCTCTGTTGAGCAACAAGCACAATTAATTCCCTCCATATTCTGTGCTGCTGCTTTGCCTGGAAAGCGTAATTAGCCGCACAACATATTAACCTTACCTGAGTCCGTCTCTGAGGATGGATTCGTGTGTAAATCCAAAACGCAGTGAGTAAAACTCTTTTTACAACAACCGTGTCTCCTTCTTCTTGGATTTTGGGTGACGTTGGTCTACTGCGTCCCATTTCAACATGCATTTCGCTTTCTCTTTCCCTTCGATATTAAGTTGGGCTCCGAGATTCCTGCCTCAGTTTTACAACTGTACTACTTATACTTCATACCAAGAGTTTGGCAGTCCAGAAATCAAGGTGTTTATTGACTGAAATTAAGGGAAGGCAGAGAAACATAGTGTTACAAAGTAATCCCAGCTGCAACACCTGAGGGTGCATTGTCCAACCAGCAGGATCCTGGCCGTACGTGAACTTCCGGCGCCTAAATATACTCGTCTGCCCACGCCTTTGCTCATGAAATACCCAACCAAGCGTCATGTTTTAATACGGCATTCCTGGCAGAAGCCATGAGAGGCGTCTGCATAGTGCTAAAATGAACATGACCGTTCGCTCTCCGTCCTTTTTGTCCTTTTTTCATTAATAAAATTAGGGACATCAACAGGCAACAGGAAACTACGTTATGGTAGAAAATAAGTCAGAAATTATTCGTAGATTATTCGTTGTATTTGTCGGTAAAGAGCAAAATGTTACGGTATGCCTATAGGAGTGCTTATCTAGCCGATTTCCTGTTCTCCTCAGTTGATGAACTTGGAGTGGAATGAGTAAATCCGATGTCAAATGAGTGAAGGCCTCCAGATACACAAATTAACTGACCAGTTCTATTAACTAGAAGGAGACCTTTTGCAGCTGCCCTGCCAGATCGTGTCAACGCGACGTTAAGCGAAAAAAATATATTGCGTTGGCAATTTTAATCAGCCCTTCAAAGAAACTTTATGGATGATATTCACTTATTATGCGCTAGTGGCTCAGTCTTCCGATTTCCAAGAAAATGACCCCCTATAAAGGCGGTTGTTTCTAAAAAAAACGCAGCAAACGGAGAACTTAACAGCCGCAGGCTTCACCAACTGTTGAAACACATATACAAATATGGAAATTTGCCTTTTCCGATGGTATGGCTCAAGGGCAGGTAAGTTTTATCGGGTCAGTAAGTTATTTTTCTTTCGTTTATGAGAAGTCGTAATAGCCTTAAACTAGAGATGTTTACTCGTCTACAAGAAGTGCATGTTTGTATGGATGTTTTGCATTCCTGGCTAGATCTAAAAGGTTACACACTCCAATGTCAAACTAGCTGCCAACAGTGCCCTGGTGAAAAGCATACGTAACCAGCGTAACCTAACTCTCTTTTACGCACGCGTAAATAATAAGGTCGGCAAACACGTAGCTTTTGCCTTAGTTATAAACAGCACACTTTTACTTTTGTACAGTCCTAATTACCGAGAAGTTAATTGCTGACCAAACCAAACACGAATTCTCTTCTATAGCAACAAAGTTCCACTTTCCGCTTGAAACAAGTTTCGGCCCTTGGACATGACCGTATCGTCTTCCGAAAGACTGGATGCGGTGGTCAGACAGAGCTGCTGATAGACCTAGGCAGCCAGACTACGCCTGAACATACAGGCCTGCTCCGCGCAAAATGGATCAGAATTTAACACCAACAACAAAGGTGCCGCTCAGAGCGCGACTAAGTGGATGTGCCATAGGGGCTACCTTAAGAAGGAGAAAATTTGGTCTGACTCTCCGTCCTGAGAGGCAAACCGATTTATCCAGTCAGGTGGCAGTCTTCCAAACCACGGCTTTAAGCTCATCGTCAGCGTGTCAGATTGTTTATGGGGAAGAATATGCGCCGGTGTCGTGGGGCTGCAGTCTTCTGAGTCGACTTCACTCTCTTCCAGGCACCAGCCCCTGTTCTAGCCAGTCAGCCAACTGATGCAATTATTGAGTGCAAGTGGCTGCCGCGGTGTTAGCCCGTGCCTAGGTGTGCCAACACAGCTTCCCTGTGCGGCATTTGTTATGGGTGTGTAGTCCGAATAACGTGTGGCGTGCCCCCTACCCAGGCCCCATTCCGTTGTTGTTCCAGCTCATCTAGCACTTTCGCCGTTTTACGGGCACCTTAATCTCAAATAATCCCAAGTCTAAGTGCAGTAGGGCACCCATAATTCGCATTTCGCAAAGACATTTCCCGGGGCTCTGACAGTTGGGTATTTCCTTCCGTCAGGCACCGTTCTGTCACAAGAGCCTCAGGAACGTGACAGGGGGAAGAGGGAAATTTATTGGCTGAATTTATGTTCTTAAGTGCGTTTTTAATTCGCTGCTATTTCCTGTCCGAAACAAATGAGCATTGTTTCTACCCTGAAAAGGCTTCTTGTGGCAAATTCTGAAATACAATCAAAATAAATTTGGGTTTTCGGAGGCTCTATTCAAAAGTATGAAAGCTGAATAAATTCGGAACGTGGCATCTATCAGAGGAGGCAGCAGTGTTTGTCAACACTTGTTATTGACGATCTCCTACGTGTATCAGTTAACGCCCAACTACCTTTTTTCCTTTACAGAACATGTCTGGCCGACGACGCATTCTGAAAAGGTTAAATTCTTTTACTTCGCAGCCGTAAAAGTCACAGTATTATAATGAACGCAGCTTTGTATGCGAAGGTAGCCAGAGCAAGGCCACAAAAAGCATTGTCGGAGCCTTTTGTACAGTATGGGTTGGCGAGGGAGTACGGTGAGTCAGACATCGTGGTCCCTTTCGCGCCTTGGTCGTATTTCGGTTATTTTTGGGTCATCCAATCTTAAGGGAGCGATGGGAAAATGCTTCGCATTGTGGACTACCCAGATGTGTATAGTAACTTTCATTTACTTTGCGCATTCGCACCTTTCGTCCGCTAGACGTCCGGGCATCTTTTCGAGCCGGGAGGCCCAACTGCCTTCCCCTTTCGCCATTGACTTACAGCCAGGAGACACACCTTCCCGCGGCTGACATCAGCATATCCTGTGCGGCGCCGGGACCTAGGAGCGAGAGAGAACAGAGGTAAAGTGTGTGTGTGTGTGTGCCCCCTGTGCCCCCTAAACGGGCCACGTGGTAGATGCGTTGGACCAACACTGGGGCCACATCAGGGCACGGCATGCGTTATTCGGGTTGCGCTCCCATAACAAATGCCGAACATGGGAGGTGTGGTGGCACGCCAAGGGGCGGCTAGGACTTAGGGGACCCGGCCGCGCCAGCCACCTGCGTCCTCTCCCGCCTCCGGTCTTCTTGACTCTGTCTTGACACCGGGCTCAGGTGGGGGAGGAGGAGAAGTGCGGTAGATGCAGCGCAAGTC
>WEDG01011591.1:0-13557 GCA_017591395.1 Schistocephalus solidus
TAAAATATCTGATGGTCCATCCGAGCACGGTCTTAATAAAAATAAGCTTTATTGTCATGCATTGTTTATGGAAGCTGTCACTCAAATGGATGCTACTTAAGTGATGTATGTAGAGAATACGTTATTTTGCTGGTTCTTAATTTATTGCAACCTTCAGTCAAAGGAATGAGCACAGAGGCTTGCTGGTGACTAGTTCTAGGTTGTGTCAAAGCGAATTGATGTATTGTATTTAAGCGGTTAAAAGCAGCACAAAACACTCGTAGTCAGCAATTAAGTCTTCAAGCAATGATATTCTGGTATTTGTAAATAAGGCATTTATGCTTGTTCACTCAAAAGGATACCTTGAATATCTTCGTCGCATGCTGCAGTTCACATACATACGAAACAAATACTGGAAACTTTAACTTCTTTCCATATAAAAACACTGCTTAATGAGCATTCTTTACTTTTCGGCCTAATTAATAAATAAATAAAAGTCCTTTAAAAGCCCGCTTTAAATAAGTGAAAGTTGAACGCTTTTTGATGGTTTTGATACACTTATCAAAAACTAATAGCAAATTGCACAAAATGTGTTATAGTATTGTTGTGACTTCAAAAATTTATTAAAAAGTAACTTCATTAGCTATCCACGAATACAGTCCATCGTACATTTGGTTACCTCCGAAGCTACGTATACATGAAAAATGTGGCTTAATATAAGTACGAGCAAAGTATCACACAATATAAAACCAATGCCAGCAAATCAGGGATCTAGAGAACCTTGCGGCCTTTAAAATGGAAATATTGTCCATTGATAGACTTAACTCGAAATCTCCTAATATACCATTAACATTTTTCGCCCACACAGAGACTTAAATAATACTAATTAACCCTGCATTAAACAAAAGTTTCCGAACCCTTAAACAATTCCTGGGTCTCGACATAACAAAAATGCAGCGAAGGCAATTTGAAAAAGAGCCCAACATCATCCAAGATATTACAGAAGCACCACAAACAACGTAAATCTGCAAAAGCAGATATTTGCAAAGGTCATCAACAGACAAAATCAAGACTCCAGTACAATAACAGCACCATGTTACAGCATGCAAATATAGTGCTGGACCTAGTTTCGTAAAACTGACACAGTCAAGACCGATATTTACAACAAACAGTGGTATGTGCGTAGGTGTGGGTGTGTAGTGGGCACAAATTATGGGTAGAAACGCACATATAGTAGTTGGTCGCTCCATTGGTCTCGTACAGGTGGTGAATGTTACTGTTGCTGCCTCTAACTGGTATCCAACTCTCACCTGTGACTCACCGTAGCTGAAGTCCTCCCAGCGACGATACCTCGGGCAATCTTCATGACCGGCGGGCTAAACATGTTGATGGTTTCCCTTAATGCATGTGCCTCCACACCCGGTATGTCTGACTCCCGAAATTTCTAACTCTCCCACGTAAAAATACCTGCGTTATGAGTGTCAACCAATACGTAGGTAGCACAGGTCAATTTTAATCGCTCTCTCTCGTTAAAAACCATGAGGTATAGTGGAGTATGGCAGCCATCTTGGATGTCCGAGAAGGCCTATATAGGGAGAGCACTGCTTGCCTCCTTGTAGAGAAAAGTGCACCAAACATATGCTTGATATCAAATACTCTTCAGCAGGCCACGTGTCGCAGATCACACAATATGGTGTCGTAAAACTCTAACAAACAACAATATCCCTGTTTCCATCCCCGTGGCATGCCATCCAGGCTGCTCAGATGGGTCCGTTCACTCTAGGAACCTTGAAGAATTTGCATGCACTTCAAGCGACTGTGCCAAAAACGGACAAGTTAATTGTACTTCAACGTTTGTGTCATGAGAGACTTAAAGGTTAAGACAAATGAAGATACCATTTTGTCAACTGCAAAGTATTATCCAGTCAACTTCCCTTAAATTCTTTGGACGAGCACATCGTCAAAATCAGAAACGGTTTGGCGACAATCACTCTAACATTTGCAATTTACTCGCGGAGAAGAATCGACAACGCGAAGCCTACATGACCCTTTGGAATGAGACAATATATTGTCAAGTTGAAGACGCGCAGCTCGTTTTTGAAAGCTAAGTGATAATTCTATTTTTTAAAAGATTTTCGAATCCAAAGCTAAACTTTTTACCTGATTTTTAAGATTAATCATTGCATGTTTTACACTTTATCACCTCCTTATACCTGTGGTGCTCATTTTCTCCTACAGTTAACATTTTCACCCGAAAACGCCGAATAACTCTTAAAGGTTGATCTGTTATATTCAGAGGTTTTCTCAAGTTTATATAAAGGTCCATAATTAAAAATATTGGAAAAAAAATTTTCGCAGTAACACTTTTCTCTGAGTATTACCTTATTTTGACCAAATTATACCATTTTCGGAGTAAAAATTAAAACGAATATCTCAGCTCGTCGAGAGCTCTCAGATGTTTGACCGAAGCGTTGCTTGGTTGCATCTAGTTGTCACAGCAGTGTTAAGCATATGCGACCAGTTGTTAAAGATATGCAGCTTGATCTTTCTGCTTTATAATTTTTTTATTATTTTATGTTAAAGTTTTGATCAGTTCTTTCTACACTGGGGAACATATTCGATGTTGATATTTCTGCTTTTTCATCTCAGGAATGCCCGCGTCTGGACTCTCTCGTCCAATTGGTTGCCAGTGAAACATTTGACCGATATAAATACATTTTAATTTTCTTTTAAAAAATGTTTCCCGAGAGAGAATGCATTTTGAGGTTGCCGTTAACTTCCTGTATTCGTGCAGCTTCAAAAATAAACTAGCGAAAGCCAAATGCCTCTCCTTACGAAGCAAGTATAAACATATAGTAGTCACCCTGGATTTACCAGTCGACGTGAACCCCATCTTTGCACAACAAGGTTACATTTTTCGTTCTCAAGAAGTTGCAAAATGTTTCCTTTTTCAAGATTGTACACCGATGGAACGAAGGAATATGTCCCTTCCTCTCGCATAGGTTTTCGGCCTCTCAGTTCATTATCGATAAGTCAGTGCATGGCTCTGCGAACCCCAATGAAAAGGTTCAGCAAGCTCTTCTGTTTTTTAGTTCAAAACCCCGTCCCACTTTTCTTGCAGCAATTCCATGAACTCCTTGTTCCTCGCGAATCTGAATTTTAAACTCAATAACTATTAATAATGTCTTAAGCCCACCTTTACTTGCAGTGACTCCCACTTAAGTGCCAAGATCAACTTCTTCTCCATTTCAAATTATTTTACTTGTATCCCTACTGTTGACTTAGATCAAACAAACTTGGTTAAGTCTGCCTTGTTCTATTTCAATGCCATTCAAACCGCTCTTAGCTGTTTACTTTTATGAACTTATAAAATACCCGGGCATGTCCTTGTATGCTCCTGATTAAATTTCCAAATTAAAAGCGTCATTACATTTGGGAAACGTCCCAACACTCCAACATTTTCTCTGCGTACCCTGAATTCCCTAGCAATTTACCCATCCAAAAAAATTCTCAGGCTTCCCAATTTATTAACTCTTCCCCTCAAGGCAACAGTTTTCCAAATTTCTTTTTTCTTTAATTTAAAATCAAATTTTCCCATCTTTTTATTCCAATATTCGTCAAAATCATTTTTAGATGGCCTTTGCTTATTTTCGCTTATGAAGAAAATATCCAAGCTCTCAAGGGATACCACTAATATATGTTATACTACAATAATTGTTATTTATTTAAAAATTACTGTTAAGCAAATTGTATAACACAGCAATTTTACTTTACACCCACACCTTCTTCGCTACAGTTTAGTTTCCCACCACAAATTAATCCTCTTTTATAAAAATTAATGAGCGTTTTCCGCTTTCCCTAAATATGTTCAGTATATTTTCAATTAATGCGAGGTCATTTTTGAAAACGTTCCCGTCATACTTGCGCACAAGAGAAAGGCCTAAATTTGCTGTGTCAATTATCATTCCTGTTATTTTTTCAATTAAAGTCAGTTATGTAAACTCTGTGAAGAAAATTCAGAAGCTCCGTTTGATGTCAACATTTTCGTAGGAGAATTGTTTGCCAGAAATTGACTGGTATACAAATACTCCTCTGACATACTTTGCGAATTTGTTGAACACGAATAATGTTTGAAACATGGCACGGTGTATATTGATATTGTGTTTTAGCTTTAAAAATGGATGGCGGTGCGTTTCACTTACAACGAATGCTATCCAAAGCATTCATAGTAATCAACTGAGTGAATAATGGCTGATTCCTGGCCCCCACAATCTTCCTTCTCATGTTTACTGCTATGCTAATGTATGCCTTCCTTTATGAGCACCCTTGGATCCGCATCGCCTACAGAGCTGACAGGCATAATCTCAGAAGTCGGCATATGGAGACCCCACCGCGCGAGTCTACGACTATAGTCCGTGACTTACTCTTCGCCGATGACTGGACCCTCAACACCGTGACGGAGGAGTACATGCAAATGAGCATGGACGTATTTGCTGCAAGTTTTACTTGTTTAAGATTTACAATCCATAAAGCAAAAACGGTGATCATGCACCAACCGCCACTAGCATTGAATAGAATGTCCTTTGAATCAATTTAAATGGCGTTCAGGGCAAAATGTGGAAACCTTTGATTATCTGGAAAGCACGCTAGCACGCTACATGAGAATCAACGACAAGGTTGCTCAATGGATCTCTAAAGCCAGTCATGCATTTGTCGTGGTGCTGGCCTCCGTGTGGAATCACCCAACCATTGATAACCACTTCATTTATGCCCTGCCGCCTAAGATCACAGACACCATCCTCCCTCCTCCACCCCCCTGAACTGATCACTGCGACTATCATAACGTGCCCAAGTCCCACCACATCAGTCGCCACCTGACCTGCGAATGCATTCCATGGAGACTGGTGAATTAGTAACTGGCGCACCTTCACACAGCAGAGACCAACGACATCAATGATTTCACTGCCCACGCGCATTCACTCATCGCATGGGCCTGCTCGCTTAAATGTGCGTCCATGTAAGCGAAACCCACGGTGATGTCAGCACATTCTGCGCACCCATCAATACTTGCCAAAGTTCTTCCATGAGTTTAACTACCAACTGCAGCAGCAGAGCCCCCACTGACATAGCACCTCCCGACCTATCTTGTCCTCTAATGTTCACCGCAAAGGCATATCATGCATCGTCTTGGTCTGTAAATTGTGGATTGATTTCACAAAGACCGCCTAACCGGTGTTTGGAGCACCAAACATACACCCATTGCACCCAACTCAACTGTCTTTACCGCCCACGCATATTCAGACATATCATGGGCCTATTGGGTCACATGCATCTCCATGCAAACCTGCATTAGAAAGACGCCGGTGTACCTACAACTCTACATCTCTCCTTATCTGCCTCTGCACCTCATATGACCACACGCAAAACCTACAAACTTGCTCTCAGTCTACATAACTGATTGACAGTCAAGTATGATCCTCGGCTGCTTCTCCATGTGGCTGTTCTGTTGCATTTTTGACCTGACCTTAAAAATATAATGGGGCAATAAGCGCCATTGGTTGGAAGATTGCAACTGACAATTGCACTCAGACCTCGCAGTAATGGCAATGTGTATTTTGTGTGGAGAGGCTGACTGGTGGTCTGAGTGTCAGGCTGCGATGGGCCCTTCTCAGGTTCATGACAACAAATATATGTTTATCACATGCTGCTTCCTATACGGTGCCATACGTTTTTTAAAATCGACTTAATAATTACGAAATCAGCTTAAGATTCCGTCCATAAAATATTTATTGGTCCACTTAAGCATAGCAACAATATTTGAATTAACCTCCGATGTGAAGATCGCGCGAGAAATGCGTAGAAAGTTTCTAGCAATAAGCGATTATAATACGTCAAAATCTGTTTCTCAGGTCTTTCACCTCCTTTCCCCCCCTTAATCTCACAAAATCACGAAATCCTATATTCGAATGCAAAAAATTTAATGAGAGACGATATGAACAAAACAGAATAGTTTATTTCTTATTTGCCAAAAACTGATCCTTAAAATCAATCACATAACATCGATTCCCCTTAACATATCATTTGTTGTCCACTTACATTGATTTCTTACCTTCAAACATTCAGAAACAGATAAGCCAACTTAACACATCACACTTATTTGGAACTGACATCTTTCCAAATAAACTTATTTATCAGCTTATTGATGTTCCCCCTTTGTTGAGTAAAATGTTCCGGGTTTTTCTTGAGAATGGTTTCTTTCCTGATTAATGGAAAATCTTAAGAATATTACGGTTTTTAAATCAAGCTCATGCTCGGGATGTGAGCAATTATCGTGGTATGCATAACAACTTCTCCTTGCTTTGCTCTAGGAAAAAACGAATCGCCATATAAAATATCCGATTTTGCATATCGTATTAGCTACTAAGTTCTTCCCAACATGGCTTCTTACCCGATCGCTATTGTGTAAAACGTCACCTATCTTTTCTCAATATATTCATATCTCTTCGTAATGATCATCTTTCTATGGTCGGTATCTATTTTGACCATTCCAAGGCCTTCGATGAAATGCATCATATGAGACTTGTAGTTAAGTAAGAAGCTTTAGGACTTCGTAGTCCACTTACCGATTCTAGGTCGTCCATTATACCTATTCGTTAACAAAAGGTTTAAGTGGGGTCCTCATTTTCATCTAAGACCTGTTGTAAGCTGTTTTCTTCAAGGCACCTTTGTATGTCCTTGTTTGCTTTTGCTTTGCATTAATGATATTTCACCAGAAGTTAAACACTCGTATTCTTCTATTTATGCGGACGATCTTACATGCGCATATTTATTCTCTAATTCTTCGGCACGACAATGCTATGAAGAAATCCATGCAGACTTATTTGCCTTTTCCGGCTTGTAGCTCAAATTGGAAAATTTAATTTTCACCTTTTATGTGTCGGAGCATGTGCAGCGGGCATGACAGACTACCGCAACCAATTTTTTTAAGGCACCCCTATGACTGAATGCTCCATCCTCAAGGACTTCGGTTACAGCTAAACTAATAATTTACATATGTCAACTTACGCCGCTGCAATTACTGCCAAAGCTGCCCAGATTTGTGGCTTTATCTCTTAAAATATATATTTTCCGAAAATAAAACTAAGACTTAATCAAATGGTCTTCCTTCCCATTCTTGAATATTGCTATCCATTTGTTTGGTTTAATGACCGTGTGTAGCCTTTCAAAAATTGAAAATTTTCAAAGACATTTTAACCGGAATCGCTTACCTCCGACACTTTCAGCTACCTCGTACTCGAATAGATGCCAGCTAAATACAGCTAAAAAACAAAAGTTTAAACTCGACCCCCAACACCAGCCCTAATCCCCATTATTCGTCCGTACATCCTTCGTAATTTTGAACTTGTTACACCGCCACCTTTAAACCGAAACATGCTTTGTTCGTTTCTTGCAGGTATTTCTTTCTTTAAAATAAACTGCAATCGAAAAAACGTTCTCAAATTACATGTCTTCTTTTAAGCGAAGACTGCACATTTATCTTTAAACAGATTTAATATACCTTTTTAATTTCCTATTCCTTACCAAACATCAGAGCAAAGTGATCCTGATATTTTTTTTGCTTTTCAAAATGACATCTTTGAATTTCTACCCTGCCTGCTGCAGGATATGAATGATCCACTAATGATTCTCGGTACAGACCACGCTGTCCGGCAGAGAGAGCTTTGGTCCCCACGGTCTGGTTTGCTACAATGTTAAAAATCTTATTCTGCAAACTTGTGCGAAACACAGTCTTCTGCTGATCAACACTTAGTTCCCCTTTCAACGCAAGAGAAGGCCACGTGGATGCACCCTCAATTGAAATCGTGCCAACGCCACTTACTTCACTCTCAAGCATACTATATGTTTCGAATCTAGAAAACATAAGAAAACCCCAGTAAATATGTCTCATTTGCTATACCAGGCGTGATAAATCAGTTATGTCATAACCCAATGGGAAACTTAATTTCATCTTAGCATCTACCATAGATGCCAACACTCATGTTTCCTTTTTTAAAACCCAAATCATGTTCAAAATACCCAAATCACTAAGTCTGATACGCATGTTTACAGTTTTTTGAAATCATTTATTCCTTTTTTAAATGCACGTTTTCTGCAAATGCATGTTTACTTACCAAAAAATCCCAATTCTTTGACATCTGTTTCTTTTTCTTACGAAGGGTTTAACAGAAATACACCGTTGTTCAATAATCTCAGTTCTTTTAACTAAAATTTTGACAAAAGTGTAGACCAGAGAAATTTATTTTTCATACCATTTGTATCTTTTCTCTAATTTTCGTTTTCGCCACCAAATCTTAGTTTTTATAAATAATTATGAGCGTAACCTGCAGCTCATGAAAACGCTCATTAAAGTTTTATCCAATGCAAGCTTAGATGTTATTAAGATGACAGAGCTTAAAGCAGTAGATTTTGAGCTTGATCTAGATGTGCTGTGCAGACCTGAATCCTGAGTTTACTCTCCTATTTCTGACTCAACACTCGTTTAAGATAATTAAACTTTGTACCAACAAGATCGTGCTGAAAATGATATGGTAGTTGCCTTCTTTACATGTATTCATCATTTTTACATTTCCCTGTTCAATTGAGAGTTTCGACCATTTCTGTAAATACATGCTTTATTTGGCTCAATAAAAAGCGCTTATAGGACGCGTGTTAAATTATTCGTGTAAATCGGAAAACATAATCGAGCTATGGGAACCATTTAAAAAGTTGAGTGGTAAACATTTGAAAAAACCGTTAAAATAGGCTCATTCGAGATAGGCATAAAAAGACTCGGTCAAAAAGTGATAACAATTAGTCCGAATCTGTTGCTCAAGTCTTCCACGTTCAGTCATTGGCTTAATGTCTGAAGGTAATTTTGCCTTTACTTGAATGTAATTAAAATTTTGTTTCAGAGGATTTGGGCACAAAATGATTTTTTGATTAAGTTTTTGCCAACGGCTTTACGATTTAAACTAGCCTCACTCCCTGAATTCATCTTCTTTAAAATGCAAATGGAGATGTAAAACCAATTTATATATTGCAATCAAGTATGTCAAAATAAATAGCATCATAAATATATCGCATTCAGTTTCTACTGATAACACGTCAAACTACCTTTTTTAGCAGATAGAAGATTATCTACCTTCTACTTATTTAAAATTTCTCAAAAACAGTTTCTTCTTCAATTATTGCAAAAGGTTTATTAAAATTTAAGTTTTTATATCCGGTTACCGCTCTGACATGCATAACTATCACGGAGTTCATAAAAATCCCCTTCTTGCTAATCAATTTAAAATACTAAACACAAACAAATTACAGACTTTTGCATAACTTCTTTGGGCCTGTAAGGCCGTCGATATTTCTTATTTTTAAAGGATGCCCTACGACTGAATGTTCTCTTAACAAGAACACCAATAAATATATCTTTTATAAGAATTTATCGCATTTATGTGCTTCCCATTCTTTGGTTTCTCTGTCATTTCTTCATTTTAAATAAATAGATTAAGCCGTTTAAAATGGAATATGCACAAAGAAATTTCACAAACAAACTCCTGTATCCGACTTTTAAAAATACTTCATTTTCAACCAGATGACAGCTAACGAAGTTTAAACACTTTTTGTGGCAGAGGACAGGAAGATGGATTTTGTCTCCTTTTTATACTTAATAATAGTTTTAAATCACATCAAGCTTTCTTTCATTACCCCTGTAAGTCGTCATTATAACCTAAGCAATTCAGCACCAATTATTCCTTCTCTTGCATCCTGCATATTTAAACCCTCCTAATTTGTTTGCTTCTAGGTAAAGCATTATTTGGAATAACATGCTTTTTTAAAATAAATCGTATGTTGTCTATTTTCATTCTAGAGAACACTGGAAATGTATATTTAAACTGATTCTATTCAATGTTAGTTTTCTTATATTTCCTGAGCAGCTTTCTCAATGACTAGAAATACGTACCATGGGAAATTACGGTTACCTACACATTTTTCTCTATTTTGTGTTGCCTATGGAACCCTGATATATCATTATATTACAAGGCAATCTACTGATGAAGTCAAAAAAACGTTCCAATTCTGAAATGCCCCCGTTTCGTTAGATGATTACCATCAACAGAAATCAATACGGAATCCTATGACTTTAAGGCGTCATATTCACGGATGTCTTTTTTGAGATTTCGTTGTATTTGTGAAGTGATTACAAAAGTCATTAACACGGAAGTGTTAAATCAAACTGACAGTTTGCAGTTCACTTTAAATTAAATGTGCAGGAAAAAACGAACTTAGTTTATGGCGTTAAATGAAGAGTAATAGTAGACCCCTGAATATGTTAGCTTCAACCTCGCTTCCTGTTCCGGTTCAGGGTAGTTTGATTAAACCCTAATGCAGTTTAAAACTTTGGAGGGAATCGTGCACTTTATTTGTTCATGTTAATCCAAATGACCGAACCAGCGACATGCACTCCAATTTGTTTATTCGCACAAGAACCTTAATCGGCCAGTTTTAACATGATTTATTAAGTGCTGTGAAAAGATATCAGGCCCAATGCGCAAACCTTATAGGGGTTATTGGTCCACCTTGATGCAGCTGCCTAGATATCAATCGAAAAAGGAACACGTCTTAACACATGTCAGTGCAGATATCAGAGCAAAATCCAAACTTTTGATCAAATACATATTGCATGAATAACTAAAATCCACCTTGTATGTTGCAGCATTTACGTTAGTATAAAAAAGGAAAGTAACAGTTATAGGAAACCTAATCTTAGAGTTAACCATCCCCTTAACACTGAGTGGGCAGGAAACACGAACACAGTCCATGGACCTAGATATACTTCTTACTCTTATTTCATTTTGGCTCTTTCTTTTATCCTGAAGCTACAAAATATACCCATATCTTTAAATTCTTGCAAAACGTAATTTATTAGGATTGTATCACAAATCCGCATGCATAGTGGGCGGGTCGACTTTCTATGTACGTTTACGTGACCAAACCAGTCATCTTTACCTCGTTAATTACATTAAATCCATAAATGCACGTAGTTTTGCGATTCAACCATAACATTCGCAGTAGTGCCACAGCAACCGGGGATAAAAATTAAACGACAAAATATCCTTCGACAGATTTGAGGCTTATTTTCTTTGTCTCTTTTAATTTCTTCTGATACTTGTTGGATGAAGGTTTATTACCTGATAATACCAAGCGACAAGTACACAGTTTGTATATTTAGAACATGTTAAAGTAAGAAAAATGAAATTAAAAGAAATAGTATGGATATAGTATAGCCAACATTGTTTTATTTTTTCAAGATCATCTTCTTTGCAACTTTACATAAGATTACTAGTTTCAAGTCAGTCCACATATATCTGATTTGTATGGTTTACCGTAAAGTAAAGTGTGCAGCAAATTCTTATTTTTCTAACATGCGCATCTGTATCTACCACGAAATAATCAAGTGGTTATGATAAACGCTCTGGCTCCTTAAGTAGAAGCTACTGACAAGAAACTCTCCAAATTAGAAACTCGTAGATCGAATAATATGATAATAATAACATTTGAAGTTCACTCAGGTTAATAAGAATATTGACAGCTTGACGGCATTCCGATTTGTTAAGGCAGGTAAATGTTTATGAGCTAACGTCCTTGAAAAGACGTTGGATAAAATGCATAACACATATATAACAAGAGACTCAATATTCCGAATTTGCCTGAGTGAAGAAAACAGCTATCAAAATATCACCTATCTGTAAAGGCTGCTGGTGCTGTTAAAACTATCGATAATACCTTAAACTCGGTTATTGTTGACCAAATACGCATCAAATTTGTTGCAAGAGTAATTTCTGGTGCCTATAATTCGAACAATCCAAACGTGTTCGTAATTAATGAGTGCTGCCAACAGCCGAATTGTGGTTAATAGTAGAAGCGTTTTCACGATGCTGACAAAAATAAATGCGACTGGAATGTCCATTTCTGCTTCCAAAGCCGTCTGCAGCCAGTCATACCAAACACCAGTGGTAAGCCCACCCTCTCCATGACCGAACACAATTATCAACTTTAGACGTCTCTTACAATCAGCGCTGTAAAAATCATGGTCTTTTTTCCTAGCGGAATGAGAAAAAACGATATAACATACATTTTAACAGACGTTGGTGGATAACCAAGTAAAATTTGATTGTGGCTTTACACGAAAAGGTTATTGGACAGTTTGGCAATTGCGAGATTCAAGCTAAAGGCTTTTCACCTCGAAATATGGGCATTTGTGGTGCCCACAAAAATTGATTTTTTTCGTAGAATCAAGTGCTGCACAGAAACGTGAGTTTGATAAATTTTACATTAAGAACGATTAACTGTTAGCATGTATCACATGGTCTTCAGTTACACCAACCTCGCTTTGATTATAAGACTATTTCACCAAGACCGGTGATGTGCCAAGAACAATAGTCAGCAGCTGTACATTTTTGTTCACCCTTTGACCAAAACTGGGTCTCTGATTTAAACGGAAAACTTATTGGGGATCTACGAGGGTTCCAATGAGTCAGGAATGGTAATATTTAATGCTTATTTAGTAATTAGTTCTCCTATTACGTCCTGAAATGCAACAAAATATAGCCATCTACGTTCACCTAGGCTACGAATTTGATGCAACAGTTACTCGCCTCCAAAACGTCAAAAGTCACCAACGCTTGACATTTAGTCACAAGACGTGGTCTATATTCAAGTTCTATCATCCTATACGGAAAGGTGAAGGACAAAATGTTAGCCCAGACCACATCCTTCTGCATCCGTTTATTTACCTTAACCTATTGGGCAGAATATAATGTTTCCACGACTCGGCCTCTGTGCAAAAGGACAAGACAACACCTACCAGCATGGTGTGACAAGTTTTTATATTATTTTTATTCTCGCGCATATGGAAGACACGAATCCTCGCGAAAATATAAAAGAGGATTCTTGGGTAATTTACAAGGTCTACTCAAGCTATTGACAATTCTTTGGACAATGTATATGGGCTACAACAGAAGCGGTTGCAATCAGGCTCAGTCAATTAATCCTGTGTGCCGCAATTAACGCAGGTGAAAGCTATCAATAAGGCAATCTGCATTTAATTGCATGTCTCATCGGCTGCCACTCCTCCGCCGGTGATCATAAGACGGACTGCAACTTCGTTTCTTTTCCCCCTGTCTCCTCTTGCTTACATCCGTTCAATTTATTTACTCAGCTGTATATCTGATATAGTTACATAGTGGCATACATGTAAAGGGCTGACGAGAATTTTGAGAAAGCTAACGTATGTCCCTTTAATGGTATGTTGAATTTTTAGAAGTGAAATTTCGAGGCTGTTCAAAATTCCTTGGATTCCCATTCGTACGTGAAATTTAAAAAAATCTCAAATTTCAAACGTTTATCGCTATGTATTTCTCCCAACAGACATTAGGAAAATTAAATTACGTTGATATATTTCAGAGTGTATTTCATGCAAGCTTTCTTTCATTACCTCTGATATAACATTTCGGCAGTCGTAGCTCGACGATGTCCACCGTA
>WEDG01011594.1:0-67523 GCA_017591395.1 Schistocephalus solidus
AGAGCAACCGTTTAATGCCTTTACTGCCAACCCTCCTTCAGACACCCTTTCCCTCACTATTGGCATCAATTCTATTACTCCCACCACATCCCTCTACTCATCGCCTGTTACCCCCACCACCGCAACGAACACCATCACCGTCAGCGATGGGGACTCTCTTCTAAACTGTCCTCATTGCGACCGCACATTCACCTCACACATTGGCCTGGTCAGTCACTTGTGAATCCATAATAAAGAGCCTGCTATACCAGTGCCTGGAGCACCAATACACATCAGAGATCGGCGCCTCCACTGCCCTCACTGTCCTCGCGCATTCACTCATCGCAAAAGTATTTAACTTACCTGGCAGCCGCATACATTGGGGCCTTCGTCAGGGTTTTAGTTGGAGCCTCATCTGAGAGATGACGAGGCGGTGATCTGTCCAACCATCGGCATCGCGGATCGCCTTGATTACCAACACGTCCTGTCAATCTCGCCTACGGACGTGAACATATTCCAGCAGATGCCAGCGCCGCAACCGAGGGTGCATCCATGTGGCCTTCTCCCGCGTCGGAAGGCGGAAGAAAGTGTTGGTCAGCAAGAGACGGTGTTCCGCACACGTTTCTCAAACAAAGGAGGCCGTTAGCGTTCCATTACCGAGACCGTGGGGAACCAGCACACCCTGCCAAGCAGCGGGGTCCGTCCTGACGCAGGCGTTGAAGTCACCAAGGACAATTAACTTATCCACCTTCGGCGCAGTCGCCAGCAGGGCGTGCAGGTCCTCGTAGAATTTGTCCTTCACCTTGTCAGAGCTCGTCATTGGGGAAGCGTAGGCGCTGATGACGGTGGCGAACTGGTCTCCCTCGAAGAGGCAAGCGGAGGCTCATCAGGCGATCATTGATACCCTGCGGCAGACAGGGCAGACGTCCCATGATGTCGTTCTGGATGGCAAAGGCAACACCAGGATCGCGTCGCTCTGCCTGCTCTGAGAATCGGGTCTCGCTGAGAGCAGCAATGTCCACCTTGTAGCGCGCCAGTTCCCGTGCGACAAGCGCCGTCCTCCGTTCCGGCCGGGTGCTCCTATGATTGTCTAAAAGGGAACGACTATTTCAGGATGCTAGTATGAGTGGACTCTCCCGAGCAGCCTGGAGGATATGGCAAGGGGATTGGGTGGGGTATTGTTGTTTGTTTGAGTTTTACGACCGCGTTTATTGCAATCTACGAGTCGCGACCGGCTGCAGAAGACGTGATACCCAGCAGTTGTTTAGGGCACCTTTTCTAGCCCCTTCCTCCGCGAGGAGGCAAGCAGTGCTGTCCCTAAATAGGGCTGCTCGGACATCCCAAACGGCTGCCGAAATCCACTTTGGGTCACGGTTTTGTTTTAGTGGGAGAACGACCAGAGTTAGCCTGGGCCACCTTTGGGATGGTTTTCGTCCCAACCGTATGACTTTTTGAGGGGAAGAGGAGGGAAGTTCGGGAGTCAGACATACCGGGTGTGGAGGCACACAACACCGGAGACCCTCACCTGGTTTAGCCACATACCACACTCACTGAAACATATATTTTGTTTGTTTTTTTATTTATTCAAATTACCGAGAAAACTTTATTGACATTTTTTCAACAAACTGCTCAATCACTAAGACAATTAGTTCGGGAATACTGAAAGGGTGTCAGTAACCACTTAACTTACTGACTCAAATAATTCCACGCGCTGTGCACAAGACTGCATGGCTATAATAGATATGACTGAGGCAGAATTCTGTCAAGCGCGTCTACTTTCCATTTTAGTTAAAGTGAGGTCAGTGAAGTCGGATAGTATCCTCCACACAATACATCCCTAATCAATGACACCCACCTTTAGTTTAAAGTTTTCGCGTATCACATGGTGCTAGATATATCACGATATCTGACCTTGATTTCGTTTACGTATTCTTTTCCCGTAAATTCCTCCCCGTTCACTTTATTGAAGTAGGACATTTATCACTCCCTTCGGACTACAACATACTTTTTGCATACTGCTAAGGACAGTTGAACAATACCAGCTAGTGGTAAATCAAACGCATATGCAAACTTTCTCGAAGTTCACTGAGGGCACCAGAAGTTTTTTTAATATTTGAGGTAGCCATTGAATAGCAAAATGCAGAAAAGCTAGGTATTTTGCTATATTATGTCCAGAATCCTCTGATTTCACCCAAATTCCGACTGCTTTCCTTCAATATATAAGATGGAAAAATTTGTTCTTTAATAAAAGTCTTTCTGAGCCTCAAAGCCATTGAACAAACCAAAATAATAAAAACCAGATCTATGCATAAAAACTTATTCAAAGTTACATCATATATTGCATGAGTCAGGTCATCTACTGTAGCGTCCTATTTCATATCGAGATGCTCCCTGAGCTAGCAATTAAGGCCCAAAACAGAACGGGATGTGTGAATACCATAACTGATCGGAGAAGCAGCCAGTAGCAGCTTCTGCAGCAACGCCATAACAAGGAACGAATGTTAATTATGTGAAATTATGAAGCAGTAGATATTCAAAGCATTATAAAGCCGATTAAACTAAACGTCTCACCAAACTATTTCATTTCTTATTACAAAGGTGAAATATTATTTAAAATAAAAAGAAAATTGATTGGCCAGAATTAAGTTATTATGATTAGCCTCCTAAATCTTTTAAAAATATCACTCATTGAGTTCAATCACCAAATTTGCAATGAAATTTAAATAATTTTGAAATATATTATTCCATTTAACTCATTGAATATGAAAGTAAACCTTATTGGCGCTCATTCAAAACAGTGTGTCCTGATTAACAATGCTGACAAAGACTATAGAGACTGGTTGGACTTTGCAGTCTGCATTTACCACTGCTAGGGTCAAGACTAGCCTGAGACTGGAAAAAGGCGTTAAAGGACGTTAAAAATGTACTTCAAACTTGATTAAAATGAAAAATTCTTACTTGATATTTTTGGTCTTTTCGCACGTTTTTACCTGGCAATTATGCTCGAAAATAAACGAAACCTTTCTTTCTAGTACAAGAAAAAACCCGATTGGATAATATATGATGAAAATGATACTTATTTATACAGCTTATGCAGGTATAGTAGATGCACATCAGATTACCAGATCATATTAACCAAACGTACATTGAAAACGCTGCTTGGAAGAATTCTGAAATATGTGTCGTTCGTGTACTGAAATTACTCATTCATTGTCTTAGATGTGAATGGAAAAATTTAAGTATTGTGTTTTTTCTTGATTTTTTTACTCTAGATTTATACACCTTGATCTAACATAGGATATTTCACGAACTTTGTCACACACACCACTTCTCTACATAGCGAGAGGTTTTACTGCGATAAAGAAATGAAAACCCACAAAAAGTACTCATATTTGAAAGTCATTGTTAAATAACTGGGCAATCGTCTATCGAAAACCGTCAAATTTGATAACGCTTTTTTTCAGGACAATTATTGAATGCATCCCATTACTGGCGGCTGAGAAGTAAACTGTTGAATACCCTATGGCGTTTAAATTGCTGTAAATTGGGTGGATACGCATTGAACCATTTGTCGATGGTGGAATGGTGTATGAAATGTTTGAGCTCAAAATACAGCTTCCCTACATCGAACAGCGCCTCTGAGCATTTCCAAATATCCATTGGTTAGTGTGTAGCAGGTTGCTTTAAGCCTGGTGACCGGGCTATGAGCAGGACTGAAATGTCTTGCAGCATACTGCTGGTGATACTTGCAGTTGTCTAAAAAGCAGATTAAGTCACAATATCAGTCCAAATCCCCTCTCAATTGCGCAAGGAAAAGGAGCAACATGCTTTAAATTTACGGTTCCCTCTGTAGCCCGTTGAATTCAATTTTTGAATATCTTTATCCTAACCAGAGTGAGTTTTAATCCAGCTTGTCATCGTTTCCTTCAGATGAAGTGCCAAGTAAAATAATCAAGTTTTTCCTATTAAAAAAGATGACTTAATGAGGTTTAAAATATATATTATCGTGCAAACTAATCCTACGCTCTTTGATTTACTTCAGGATACCGGCTTTGAACGAACCTCTTAAAATTGCAAAGTCGAATGAATTTTTAATTAATATTTCGGAGCCTTGATAATTTCAGATATTATTCATGGGACTGGCATCTCCTCGCTACATCAACAGTAGAAATTTGAGGAAATTAAATTGATCCAGAATTCAACGGCAAGTTTGCCTCACTGAGACAAAGTGATTCACACATCAAATGAATTTTGCCTCCATTTCAGTTCCTTAACTTTTTTTCTCAGACAGGTTGACTGAATAAAAAATGATTTAAGCATTCAACAAAATCAAATATCCTTTCCTGCGAAAGAGATGAGTTTTTCAGGTAGCAGGATAGGCGTTTGCGACGCCCACCATCAACTGCAAAATCAGCTGACAGCTCTCATCATGTTGGCACAGAAATCACGGAAATTTTTGTCTAAAGGGTCCTCCACTTTCTTTAACCTAAACTAGGTGTGGGTTTTAGGGAATTATTTTTCCGTATGATTAATTGGGTAGTTGAAATACTCCAAGCAGATCCTTGAACTAAAAAAACCCTGTCCGACAATCTGTTTTTTGATTCATTTATGGTAGTAACCACAATGCGTACAAAGTTACGATGGGTTCAAAGTGCTCACACAAATAAGCGAGATACCTGAGACGGCCTCTACAGCAATGCCATTAGAGGAAGCGTATTTACGGACTCACCAATCTCTCTTAACCTTTTATACAAATACGGCAAATTAATTTAAGAAGTATTATGATATACCGAAATAAGGGATTTCTCGTCAAATTATGAAAAGATTGAATATGGCAGCATTTAAATGGTCAGTTAGACCAAGAGGAGCATGAAATGGATCGAAATACTGGGAAGGGAGGGAATACATTCACAAATGAAACACACAGTTTGCCTTGCCTACATAAATGAATGAAGCTTCATATGCAGCTACTGAGCATTTCCGCATGCAAGAATACGGTGTCATTCCCAGGACTTATATTTGAAAGTCACTGTTCAATAACTGGGCAATCGTCTATCGAAAACCGTCAAATTTGAGTACGCTTTTTTTCCGGACGATTATTGAATGCATCCTATTACTGACGGCTGGGAAGTACTATGCTAAATACCCTATGGCATTTAAATGCTGTAAATCGGGTTGACACGCATTGAACCATTTGTCTATGGTGGCATGGTTTGAGCTCAAAAATACAGCTTCCCCTACATCGAACAGCGCTTTTGGGCATTTCCAAATATCCATTGGTTAGTGTGTAGCAGGTTGCTTTAAGCCTGGTGACCGGGCTATGAGCAGGACTGAAATGTCCTGCAGCATACTGGTTGTGATACTTGCAGTTGTCTAAAAAGCAGATTAAGTCACAATATCACTCCAAATCCCCTCTCAATTGCGCAAGAAAATGAGCAACATGCTTTAAATTTACGGTTACCTCTGTAGCCCGTTGCATTCAGTTTTTGAATATCTTTATCCTACCAAGAGTGTATTTCAATCCAGCTTGTCATCATTTCCGTGCATAAGAATAATCATTGCAGCACTATGGGAAGCTCAAAACTGCTCTTACTTCAAAATCGATGAAATTTTAAAAATCATTTATTAGTCAATGTCACACATGGTCACTTTGCTACCACTCCAAGAAATAAATGGTTTTTCACTGCACAGAAAATTTTAATTCAGATATTTCAGTTGGTTTTTTTCTCTCGCAAAAACCATCCATCATACTTTTTGAAATGGAAGCCTAAAATAAATATTCATTTCTGTTTAAGCATTCTGCACTGTTAGTGATCCACAATTCGACCAGGATTTCATTTAAGCAATAGGAGCTACATATTTGCAACAAATTACCCTTCATATGAAGTGCCAAGTAAAATAATCAAGTTTTTCCTATTAAAAAAGATGACTCAATGAGGTTTGAAATATATATTATCGTGCAACCTAATCCTACGCTTTTTGATTTACTTCAGGATACCGGCTTTGAACGAACCGTTTCAAATGCCAAAGTCGAATGAATTTTAATTTATTTTTCAGAGCCTTGATAATTTCAGATATAATTCATAGAAATATACTTGATAGAGGTTTTTCTTATGCATGCATGTCCTTGGAATTTAGTTCTGGAAGAATACGTGTGCTTACTTTTTTTAAATGTTTCCAGTTCCCTATAATGTTCATTGCACCATGCCCTGTATTATAGGTTTAAACCGGGCATGCTGCATGATATATGTCGAAGCAAAACACGAAGCCTCTTAGCTTTAAGGAAGAGGTCACATAATGTTCATAAAATCTGGCGGTAGATGTGGACCGTTTTGCATTCTTGATAGGCAGCATCGACAAGAAAAGATTCAACGCTTTTTGAATGGACATTTCCCAGTGTTAAAGATCTCATTATAAAAAATAGCTGAGAAGTCAGCAGTCCAAGAATTTGCAACGGTTGCGTAATCATAGCAATTAACGACTCAGGTATGGATGGAGACGCATTCATGCCATCAATTACGACTCCAACGAGGAACACGAGGACAGTCAACTAAAGGTGGCGTTCAGTTAAATACCTACCAAGTCCATAAAGTACTGCATTCTGCATGTTCCATATTATTATTTTAGGAAACTGACTCACCCAAATGTTTGCCAAAATACCTGAATATACTGCACTGGCACCAACCGCAAATAAATCTACTCATACATACAAAGTACCCCCGTTCACTTGTAAAACTGCAGGGCTCAAAGACAACATTTAACGGAATGGCATGGGACTGGCATATTCTCGCTACATTAACCGTAGAAATTTAAGGAAATTAGATTGATCCAGAATTCAACGGCAAGTGGGCCTCACTGAGACAAAGTGATTCACAAATCCTTTCAATTTTGCCTCCATTTCAGCTCCCTAACTTTGTTTTGCCAGACAGGTTGACTGAATAAAAAAAATGATTTAAACATTCAACAAAATCAGAAATCTTTTGCAGCAATAGAGATTAGTTTTTCAGTCAGCAGGATATGTGTTTGCGACCCCACCATCAACTGCAAAATCAGCTGACAGCTCTCAGCATGTTGGCACAGAAATCACGGAAATGTTTGACTGAAAGTCCCTCCACTTTCTTTAACCTAAACTGGGTGTGGTTTTTAGGGAATTATTTTTTTGTATGACTAATTGGCTAGCTAAAATACTCCAAGCAGATCCTTTAACTAAAAAACCCTATCCGACAATCTGCGTTAGATTCATTTGTGGTAGTAACCGCAATGTATACAAAGTTACGATGGGTTCAAAGTGCTCAAAAAAATAAGCGAGATACATGAGATAGCCTCTACAGCAATGCCATTAGAGAAAGAGTATTTACGGACTAACCAA
This sequence comes from Schistocephalus solidus, assembly GCA_017591395.1. NCBI lineage: Eukaryota > Metazoa > Platyhelminthes > Cestoda > Diphyllobothriidea > Diphyllobothriidae > Schistocephalus > Schistocephalus solidus. The sequence continues at coordinate 7,349 of WEDG01011594.1, forward strand.
AATCCACTTAACACTTTTATACAAATACGGCAAATTAATTTAAGAAGTATTATGATATACCGAAATCAAGGGATTTATCTTCAACTTATGAACTGATTGAATATGGCAGCATTTAAATGGTCAGTTAGACAAAGTGCAAAGTTCATCGTTCATTTTTAATTCTGGTCCTGTTTTGCCCTGCAGATACAGATAACATAGCTGTTAGCGATGTTCGTTTAACATTGAACTAAAGAAAGTTTATCCTGCTTCTTAAACTCTCTGTAAATTTTGTTTTTGCGTACTGTGATTTTGGCTATAAGCTGAAACGTCATTGTGTAAATTTATCAGGTAGCTTAAATATCTTCGAGGTCTCCTTTAATTCAAATGCTACTGTACGCCCGGACATTGGCGATAATTTCATTAATGTAACTGTTAAATACTTTATTAATATAAGCTTAAATGCTTATTAAATACCTTAATATAATGAAGCATTATGTACCAAAATTCGGTCTACCCATACATATTTAGTGACTCCGCTCAAGTGTGAAGCTGCAGTCATAAAAGAAATCATGTTTCCCAACTATCATGCTCCTAAAAATTCATAAGAATTCACATAAATAAGAGAAATAACGTGCAAAAATATGTCATCTTAAATCTTGAAGGCTTCCGGATATGCCTGGTATTGATAAAGATATTTTGGCATTAAAAAGTCGACCTAATTGCGCACTGTAACTGCGTACGTCAGTGGCTGCTATAAAGCTAACACGATTATCGAATATTTGGGTAGTGGAAATGCTTCAAAATGTGCCCATCTCAAATAGTGAAGCTCACGGATATATTCGTAAAATGGCAGATTTTGAAGTAAAATAATGCGAAGAATTGAAAAATGTTTAAACGTCTTCATTCTTATTTTACTGCTGATCATCTTGCACAAAATAGGCTTCCCAAAAGTATGATTTTACGCATTACCATCCTGTTACATTTCATAAGTCCCTTTTGTAAGCCGTAGCATTTTTCCGAAGGTGGCGACATGTCTGATAAAATGCAGCCATGTTATTCCTGCCTAGAAGGCTGAAGCGAAGCGATAACCGAAACATCTACTGGACATTCTATTTATCTACAAGCAAATTTGTTTGCGAATATTTCATTGTAGTTGGCACGCACTCAACGGATATTATTCTACGCAACCATCCCGAGACGGGGAAGGAAAACATCTCGGATCCCCTTTTTTTATGTCACCCACCGAAATGCAAGTTTCAGTTCGCCTTTACATAAAGATTAGACATTAAATTGAACACAATAAATGCAAAATTTAAAAGCAAGTGTGTGTCATTGGGATAAATGTTTTACTAATCTTTTCCATTTTGCCTCCAATTCTATTCCCGAACCTTATTTTGCCCTAGAGTTGGACTAACTGTAAAACACATTTAAGCAGACAGTACGAAGATTTCGGGAATTCTTCCCAACAAACCCAATAATTTCTTCAACAAGAGTTAATTGCTTTTGCAACAGCCATCATTAACCACACAATGGACTGATGGCTCTTACGACACTGGCACGCTAATTTTGGAACATGTTGCCTGAATGTTTCTCACTGATTCAACTTCACTCCTTCAACTCACTCCTTCAACTTGGTTCGCCTAAACTGGCTTTGGGTTTTAGGGAAGGAGTTCATTTACAGCATTTATTGGGTCGGTGAACTACTCTAGGCAGATCCTTTTATTAAAATGACCCTGGTGAACAAGCTGTTTCAGATTCCATAATATTTGCAACCAACATAATTTCAAAATTATGATGGATAATAAGTGCTCGGAAAAATATGTGATTATCCGGATACAGGCTCTGCAGCAATGCTATTGGAGTGAACATATTTCGAGGCTTCACGAAAGTTTTATGCCCTTTTAACATCGATGGCTCATTACTGAAAATGCATAGTAGTAGGATTGGTCAACAATATCAAATATTTAAATTCCATGTTTATCGATTTTAAACATCAACCATTAAGTTTAATCCCAAAACTGCATATAACTGAAGTTTTTCTGCATGATAATTAATAGCATAAAATTACGTCATACTTAGTTCAAACTGACCAAAAAAACATTAAATAACTTTTGTTTGCATTTCATTAGATACTAAATTGACTGTATATATCGAGCTCTTTCATCAGATATTGTAAGAAAAGATTCAAACTTCATAAAAACATTTTGTTTTGCTCCAATATATTTCTTCATAACTATACATAGTTTGGATTTTTCGCATAGTTCATTTACATAGTTCACAGTGGACAGGTCCTCTAATATCCCAACTCACGGCGTTTTATCGGGTTAGTGTCATTTCTATAACAGTTACATGGGGTAATGAAAGGAAGTAAAAATTATTGCAGTGTCTGACATTATAATGAGAAGATCAATTAGTTTTTTTTACTTTTTACACTTTATTACTTTTTGCATAATTTTATCTCCTGGAATTATTTTTCAGTCTGTACTAGTATATGATGTGAAAAAATCAGTTACTACATATCTTGATGCTCAAAAATACCATTGATGTTAGATATGAGGATGTTTCCTGTTCAAATATTTAACAATAGAATTCCCGAAAGTCGAACTGGTGTCAATGCATTAAAAAGGTAAAGGAAATAAGGGATTCGTAAAACGCTGCTGTGAGAATGGATAATTTTTGACCACTTTTAGAATGTCAGCATGTGCTTTCAAACGAAATATTGGTATTTTCTGCGCAGTTAGGGTTATTGCATCTGACAATAAATTGCTCAATGTGAGGGTCTGATTAAAAAACTTAAAATCGGTAAAATATATTTACGTTCTATTCCATGTTTCCAAAAATTAACATAGATACCATTTTAACGGTACAAAGCCAGTGTGGCGAGTGGTTAACCAGTGGACTGGGAGTTGGACGATGATGGCTCCTTCTTATCACATAGTTTTGGTTACACTGGTATACGTTTCAAGGGCGCCTGGTCGCATTTTCACCCAAGAAGTCGGCTACGCCGGCCCTATCAACCCCTACGCTTACTACTGCAACAAATAACTCACAGATTTAGACTGTGGCCTTATTTTAGGGTGTGTTAGAGAGTGTGAGATTTACGGCTCAGTACAGTTTGCTAGCTATTCACAATTTGCTCCTCTTGAAGCTCTCATGACATCCTAAAATGTTATGACATGTAAGGCTGCCAATTGACGGCATAAATCCGACCTCGTGTTCAGCCCAATGTGCTTTTGTACCGACTGGATTACTGGTGGACTGAAAGTCAGGCTGCAGTGGCTCCTTCTTAATGTAGCGGGCTTTTGAAATTGAGCCGCCATTTTTTCTGCTCTCCATGTGAATCCTCTTATATAATTTTAACCCTATTTGTTTATTCGAACAACAAAAATGAGGTCATCAGCGCACGACGCTGGCAAAATTTTGAAGGAAGTCCAAATTGATCCATTTTGGGGGCGCATTTAAGGACAATTCTTCATGGTGCATAGAGGACCTTTTTTGCTAAATTATTTGGAATTTTTCTTTCAAAATAAAGTATTACTCTCTCTTTCTCTCCCTTTATGACACCCATTCATTTCTAACGGAGTTGCCGATACACTTAGTGGTTGTGTTCTCGGTTGTGTTGGACGACAGTGCGTGGGCTTGGGCTCTCTCTCATCTCCTATCTTCCAACTCTGTTTTGACGCAAGCCCCGGGGCTTGGGATTGGAACAGATAGATAGGTAGATAAAGCGCAAATCTACTCTCACTTAAAACCACTGTCAACCCCTGTCTCTGCTATGGAACACATGGAGAACATCGTCTAACTTTTACGGTCAAACTGTCTTAGCGGACATCATAAAGTAGAAAATGACTAGATAAATGGTAGTTAGTTTTTCTACTAATCAAACGAGTTCGTACTCATTTTGCTGCACTTAATATTTCCCATCCACGCCACTCAGTTACTTCTTCTCCCTGATATATATCATGGGTATGTCAGGTAGTTGTGGAATAGCCAACTGTCAAGTGCCTACTGCAACCTGTACAGATAAGCAGATTTGCATTGGAGGCCGGACACATCAGACATTTATACCAACGAGTTGCACCATGATGGGCAAAAAATAGGACAAGCTAGTTTCCAGTGTTCTAATACTTATGATAGGCAGAGAAAGAGTTGTACGAAGAAGAATATACCGTTTCTTCCATCTGAAATGTTAGCAAGTTTCCGAAAATCTATTTCTCATACCATGTATTACAAAACGAATTATATAATACCCGGTACCCTGTGCCCGGAAAATTATGAAATGGAAATTGAAGACATGTGAATTTGAATTATTTGTAATACCTATGACGAGACAATATCAGTAAATCAGATGAACTTCTTATTGGATACCGGCACTACCTGGGCGTTTTCATTTCACTTCTTTTTAGCAGAAGGAAGTACGTTTAGGAATAGTGATAAAGGCTGTGAAAAGTATCATATTTTGTGTGACAAAATTCCTTCTCGCATATATGATTCTTTTCGATTTCATATTAAATTGGTTACTCGTGTCTTAAAATTTTTTTATTAGTTTTGTGCGTTTATTAACTCAAGATCGTGTGCTTGGTCAAAATATTTCACTCAAGTCATGTGTGTGGGATTATCCAGGCATAAAAATGTTTTAACTTGAATGCTGCGCTAAATGACAAAAATTACATTTTTTGACCCAACGCTTATTTGCTGGATCATGTTGCGCACCCGATGATACCTCAAACGTCTCTCTATAAAAAGCCCCGCTTGAAGAAGCAAAGTAAGTTACCTTAATGCAGAAATTGCTCGTCTGTTGTCTGTTAATTGCAGCTGTGTATGCCGCGCCTACACGTAAGTGTTTTACATTTAGGTTTCATTCTTCAGACGTATTTTGACTTGTCCTTTGCTTTTTGGAATTCGGCATGCTTTTTGGTTTAATGAATAATTTGGATACATTTTGATTCACAGCGTTAATTTACTCTTATACAAGCGAAATTTGATTTTCTTGTTTTATATTAAAATGCACTCTATCAAATACCTCAATTATTTAGGTTTTATGTTAGCTTTAACAGGAATTCACATGACAAATGAACTCAAAGGAGTTGAAGATGGCAAAACAGCAATCATATAAAAGAAGCAGAAGTCAAATTTCAATGTTTATTCTTGAACACGCTGCCCCGTAGTTTTAATCTAAAACAATCAAGTTGAAAATCAATTTTTTTGTATTTATGGCAGCCTGAAAATATATTCGGAAAATTGAGTAAATAATTGTAAAACATAAAATTAATCAAAGCAAAAACTAATTTCATCAGCATATAAGCTTTTCTTTATAAATTGTAAGATGGACATCCCAAGAGGTATAATTAGAAGTTAAAGGAGTTCTTTAGGGAAACAATGAGTCAATTGATATTGTAAATTTTCGACGCTGGTTCCCCAGGTCGACATCAGTCTTGTGGTATGTGTACAAAAAACAGTGAAAATTTAAAACGTTTTGAAAAATCGATATTGCTGAATTAGTCCTGTCAATAGAAGTCATTGAGGCTGGACATCTCAATATGATTGGCTACCGGCTTTTCCACTTTTCCTTGAGCTTGTTGTACACGGGATCCAATTAGATGTGCCGATTAATTAACTAGTCATCAGAATGAATGACCTCTAAATTCAGCATCTCTTCGATGGGCAAAAGCCAACAGTGGTCGATTACGTAGCTCAGTTTGTAGCGTATGGCAATCTGATCTGGTATCGTCAACTGATGTTTGTAGGCGTGAGACTGATTTTTCCTGTTTGGCCGCAATACACAACAATGTATTTCATGATTTTGTAAACGGCTTCTTTTTATCTAAATAGCCAACCCTATCCATAGGGTGTAAAGCTGTTTCGAGTTAGCGCCACGTAAATTTGTTGCTTCGCAGTGTCTCAACGAGTTCAGACACCTTCTTAGTATGAGTGTTCGCCAGTTTTTATTGTGGGCGCATGATCGGAACAATCTAGTTCTTACTTTTTTCTTTTCCTTTTAATTCTTGATGTTTCATGCATCTATGTACAAAATCTCTAGGGTAACCGTTGCTGGAAAACAGTTTGAATATATAAGTGAGTTCAATTTGGTAAAGTTCCTTGGTAGAACAGTGGGTTTTTGCTTGATTGATGAGTGTGCTGACAGTGCTCCGTTTGTGGGCGACAGGGTGGTTGCTCTCATAATGTACGATAACATAGAAGCTAAATGCGGATGTTATCCTATATTATTACGAGAGCAACCACCCTGTCGCCCACAAACGAAGCGCTATCAGCACACTAATCAATCGATCAAAACCCACTGTTTTACCAAGGAAATTTACCAAATTGAACCCACTTATCTATTCAAACTGTTGTCCAGCAATGGTACCCCTAGAGATTTTCTACATAGATGCATAAGACATCAAGAATTAAAAGAAAAAGAAAAAGATAAGGAACTAGATTTTTCCGAATATGCGCCCACAATAAAAACTGGCGAACACTTCCATGCATTAAGAACGTGTCTGAACTCGTTGAAAGACACCTGTGGAAGCACCAAATTTATGTGGCGCACTAAACAAAGACTACACTTCGAAACCAGCTTGTGCACCCTATGGATAGGGTTGGCTATTTAGATAAAAAGAAGCCGTTTACAAAATCCCATGTAACAGTTGTAATGTTGTGTATTGCGGCCAAACAGGAAAATCAGTCTCTACACGCCTACACAAACATCAGTTGGCAGTACAGAGACGAGACCACCTATATCAAGTTGCCATGCATACACTACAAACTGGGCACAAATTTGCATGGGACAAAACGACCACTGTTGGCTTTTGCCCATCGAAGAGATGCTGGGAATTCTTAGAGGTCATTCATTCTGATGACTGGTGCATTAATCGGCACATCTTATTGGATCCCGTGTACAACAATCTCAAGGATAAGTGCAAAAGCCGGTAGCCAATCATATTGAGATGTCCAGCCCCAATGACAGCTATTGACAGGACTAATTCATCAATATCGGTTTTCCGACAAGTTTTTAATTTTAACTGTTTTTTGCACACTTACCACAAGTCTGACGACGACCTGGGGAACTAGCGTCGAAAATTTACATAATATAGTTACTCATTGTTTCCTAAAGGACTTCTTTACTTCAATATATATATTTCATCGCACTGTTTTAAAAAAGATCCCGTAAAATAATGTACTATTTAAGCAAACGCTATTAAAGGTCAAGATTCTGGTAGCCAATAATCGTAATCTATGAACCTTGATCTTAAACATCTAAGGAAACGACGTTTTACTATCTGCTAAATTTCATTAGGACACGGTTTTTTAAAGAAGATAACAAATTTGAAATCGTAAGTCAGATGTGTACAAGGGCAGGTCTTTTTACTTTTCGAAATATTTGACAGCTCAATTAAATGAATAACTGTGATAAACGCCATCATATAAGTTATTACGTATCTGAGAAATGTTCGATACTTGTTTTACGACTTTGTGAAATTTTCACTGCGAACGTATTTCCACATTATTATAACGTCACAAAAGCGTGCACAAATAACTTGGAATACAGGTCCATAGAAATTTATGAATAATCTACCCTGTACTCACCATATTTTAGCAGCATTCAAAGATTTGTCCGTTGAATTGTTTAGCATTTAGAATATTTAAAAGCTTTTTCATTCTCATACCATTTGCAAATGTGAGTATTTATATGCTTGTTTTGTGGTAATATAAAAGATTGTATTAAAACAGTTACCAATCAATCAGCATGAACTTACATTTTTATCGAAATTTTACCTTTATAATGCTTCGCAAATTTGATTCTTCCAAAAAAGGATGAGTATTCCAGTTAACGTATCAATATTATTTGCAAAAAATCAAAAAATATATCAAAACACCATCGGCATCGCCATTTACAACATTTTATTGCCTTATTTGTAGAAAAATCAGAGAAAAAACGTACGTCATATATATTGATGATTCCCACTGGTTGACTTGCTTTTTTCAAGCAATTTCTTCATAACTGCAGCAGGCGAGCTCTGCTAGAAAATTTTAAAATAAAAGAAATTGAGCTCCCCAAAATTTCTCATTTGTTTATTTATTATCAGTTCAGTGCCGATAGAAAATTAAACTACAGAAGAAAAGAGAGAGCTAAATATGGTATTAAAAACTTCAAGGGAGATCAAAATGGTCAGTTAATGCATATGAGCTGTAACACCTACGCCTCTCCTATTTTGCATTTGAACACCTGGAATCCAAACAACGGGGAAATTTTAAACGGGGTTAGTAAAATGGACGAGGAGGGCTGTGAAATGCTCGTTGGGCCTTGGCAATGTGCGGGATTGAACGAGCGTCTTCTGTATGGTCACTGCCTCTGTCATCGCATGCATCAGTTTGCGTAGAAATTTAAACTGTCTCACCTGCAAAAAGTGAAGACAAGTTGAGAAGTTTTTTTCATAATTGCATTAGCATATAAAACCGTGCTTCACTAAGTTACGTTTCATATTTCAAAGTTCGTACGACATTTGAAACAAGTTAAATAACTTTTCAACAATGTTTGAAATGAGACCAAACTAGAAGATGTACGCTTACACTGCTTAAACGTTTCCTGGTCAAGTGTAAGCTGTAATAGTTTGGTTTATGAAGGGGTAAATTGACCAACTGCGCTTTGTGCCACTGCCGTTCAGTGCAGTTCGGTTGAAATCCTGAAGTTTTTTCGAGCAGAGGCCATGTTGATACATTTATTTGCAAAATTATATTGTACAAGTCACCTTCTTCTTATACTTTCTCCAATATTCTGGACTCTATAATGAAACCAGGTTAAGGTTGATGAAAAGGAGGGCGTGCATTAGATGCAGCCGCATGCTAAACCCAATCCATATGCAAGTCACCGCGCTTGCTACTAGCCTGCCTGACCACATGTGGTTGAACTGTCACTTGAAAGCTTAACTTATATTTGACAAACCGATCTACAAATTGCTTTCAGAATAATTTTACAATCAGAACGGAGGGTATAAGAGGCATTATTGAAAGCAATATAGATAGTTAATCTTGCATTACCGCAAACGTATGTGAATGGTTTTGTTACAAACTGCACGAATTGATAACATGCGTCAATTTTCTAGTTCAAATTTTAATTAAAAGATACATTTGCGAAAGAGATAAAGTACAGTGGGAAATATAAGTCAGCTACGACAGATGCTAAAAAATGTTTTGTTAGGAAAATTTAAAGGGTAGCAAAAAAGGGGAAATAGCATTTGCAGAAAAGGCGTACTTAAGGCGAAAGGCAGAGTTATAATTTGCCTTGAGGGATTTTCTTATCACGTCTGCACAGAGTAAAAAGGCGCCACATGCACTAGCTTTCTCGTTGATGCTGCTGGTAGTAAAATAACAAAGTGTGTCTCGTAACCCACTTACTTCAATTATAAAAAGTTTCCTTAAAGCAATGCTTTCTTGTGGACATTCCGGTGACACCGATTGAATCACGGAAGCCAAAAGATGTAGTAAATATAATGCGTCTTGGCAAACAGAATGTCTTGCTGAAGCCATTCTGTATTTGAAATGTCAGAAAAATTTAAATTCAGTAGGAAACGTTTTTCTTTCATTTATCCCTTGAAAGAACGTTTACAAAGCCAAAAACACGAATAAATATCTTTCCTTAAGTGAAGAACATTGTGGTATAAACAATTCATTTGGTGGAATATATATCCATTAATATATTACCTATAATTTACATTTCAAGACCACTGTTCATGTGTTTGCTGGTCCATTTATTCATGCTAGTATTTTAAGAGGGAACTCACAGAAAATTTAAATATGCTCAATTATGCCAATTATGTTCCCGTGCTACCGTCAAGGAAATCTGGCAAGATTTACTATACTGTTTTTATTAAGTTAAAATTAAATATTTGTTTCTGCATATTCAATAAATAACCATATGCTGCAGATGATGCTAGATGATATTCTTTTTTTTGATTTTCTAATATCCAGATAGAATTTGGGGTATGTTTAAAAGGATAAAGCGTTTGCTGCAATGGAAAACAATCTAAATTTATTTGATTACACATTCAAACTTTAGTTAAAAGTAAACTTATCTGCCCATCATAAACAATTTTGTGTTTATTGTTATTATTCATCAAACGGCAGATAAAATTTTATGTGGGTTTGCGATCAAAACACACTAAAGGCTTCTTTATGCACCTTTATTCTTACATTCAGATGCAGTTATCACCAGCATACTCAATGGTAAGAATTAAACGAAACCTACTTGTGCATTGCTTAACTAGACGTTATAAATTCATATTCCAGTTGAAAATGCTAGGGGTTTATAAGACGAGTGTACAAAGGGGAAACTCTGATAAGAAATCAAGCAAACATCCAAAAATATTTGCGGTTCACTGCTTATAAGTTCGCATAAATATATCAGGTAGAAATATCGAACTTCGAAGCATTTAATCTATTAGCGGTCATCTGGTTTTTATATTTTTTTGGGCACAAAATCGAGCGTCTTTTTTATGCGAGGTTCTTTATATTTTGTGACGAGATGTATATTTTCGAAATCGTTAGAAGTTTGAGTTCGTTGTAGCAATACATATTTATCCGGGAGTACAGACTCAGCAAAATATTTTTGTCTTATCCTGCTAATTATTTTTATAAACCCTAGCGAAGTTTATTATTTAATAACAAGTACAATTATAAAATTATGCTGTGCATGTTAATTTGCTTAAGAAATTCATCGTGATTTCAAAACCTGAAAGATACCTATCTGGTTTAAAAGTTAATTAATAATAGAATTAATAAATAAACGCAAATTTTATTTATAAAATCGTCTATTAAGCGTAAAATAGCAGAAGCATGGGAAAACGTTGATACACAATCTTCGTTCTTTTACTAACATTTATCATATATACATGTGATCTGAGCAAGTTACTCCTGCAAAAAATCATGTTCCGAAAAAGAAAATTGTCACTTTGTAATTGATAGGGAGGATGCGTTTCACACAGTCTTATCTAGGCGTGTTTCAAACAAGCTTACTGCGATAGAATTTGAATGTTCAACCAATAAAACTGCCCAATAACGAACCATGCGGTAGCATTTTGACCGTTAATTTTAGTACGAATTCAAAATCTATATCCGTTTAATATGCCATCATTTATTTCTTGCATTCTGTGATGTGAAAGGTCGTCCGAGTTAATTTTAGCACTCATATGTTTTCTTGCGTCTTTTAATGCTCATTAAAGTTAAACAAACTATTGGCGATTAAGGTCCATGCTGCACAATGACGGATACTATATGTTGAGTTCGTTTATCTGATCATTCAAAGTTTACTCAAATGGCCATTTCGTGGAATCAATGCTGTTTTAGATGTGCCTATGTTCATAAACGTGAAAAACGATGTTGCGGTATAATAAGCACTGAGTTTACTTCCTGTCAAAGTCAAGCTTGTCTAAACAGTTGCTTATGCTTTCTGACTCCACTTATTGTTAGTTCTGCAATCATCCTCAAATATACGCATATTTTGCTCAATGTGCTAAAAAATACTCACAGACAATCTTCTTTCTTCTGAAGAACTGAATATCGATAAAAAATGTTTCCTACTATAATCACGTATGGCAATTACTAATGGTTCGTCTTGCAAAAAAGGTGCATTTGTTTTTCAGGCAAATTAAAGGATCTATGTAAGAAAGGATTTCGTTATTTGCGTCATGCCCAGCTACAGCTAGTGGATTTATAAGCTCTTGCTCAACTATTAAGCTACTGCTTTATGCAAATTTATACTTAATAAGAATATAATCTTCTTTTTCAACACCTTCTCTTCAAATATAACTTAGAATTCCAGACATTCTTCTTAAAACATCCAAATGACAATTTGGTGAGCATACATTTGCTTTCGATTAATTCTCATCAGGACTTTACACATTATTCGCAAGCGCATCTCAGGAATACTATTAATTAATGTACCCGTAAGTCCAAGTTACATTAAAACAAAAACAGGATGGATCGTTCCTTTTTCTGGAAGTGCTTTGGTGTAGAAGTTATGACGGGAATATGCGGCGAGGTGTCTAACGTAAGAAGACGTGGTCCGGGACATATACCCAGTTTGGGAGTTTTTTACCGCTAAACTTTAAGTGCAATGTAGTGCCCTGTTTGACAGAAAGGCTGTAAAAAATCAGTTCTATCGATAGAATTGAAGGATAGCTTAAGGTTTTGGAAACCATTTTTGACAGAATGTATATATTTATTGTTATGAACATGGCCGAAAGACCACCAAATCTTCCTATGTTAATGACGAGCAAGAAAAGACTTTTCATCAGGGATCCTTTTCAAAGTGACGCAGCAAGTCAAGTCTTAAGAAGGTGTCTAAGTCAAGGAAAAGAGAACACATGCAGGTTTGGTTAGGAGAGGGTCAAATAAGGACCATAAATAGCTATATTCTCGCGCAAATGGTAAACAAGTATCATCTTCTCGATATAAGATATGCCTTACGGGCAACTGACAAGGTCCACTAAAGTTTTTCTAAAATTTCTTGGACATCGTCTGTCGGTTATCGCAGAAGTGGCTGCAATCTGACTACGTAAACGATTCCTGTGCGAAAAAATGAAATGTATACAGGCGCCACAGTTATCGTGGCTGAAAGCCATCAATTAAGCCGCCCACATCTAATTACCTGTCCCGGCGGCCACCATTCTTCTGACGATGATCAGAAGACAGACTGCAATTTCGATTCGTTCCTCCTCCCCGCCCACCCTCACAACCGTACAATTAGTTTGACTTACCCGCATATTTGACTTAGTTATACAGTGATATAAATGTAAAATCCTGACGAGAATTTAATATTAAGCATATGTATGCTTGCTTGATTTTATTTTGAAATAGTAATTAGTGAATTTTTAAGTTCACATGTTGATTTTCAAATTACAGGGAACAAGTATTTCAAAGCCAAAGGAGGTACGTTACTGTAACAAATTCCCATGCAAAAGTTATTGATAAAATTTTTCATTCTGAAAACGGTTCTACTCAATTTTCCCCCCAGGGGTCTTCGCCATATTTCAGACATTGTCAAAAGTGCGCATTACAGTTATTTCCTACAGTAATGCAAATTGTCCAATTGTAAATATGTACTAAATGTCATTAAATGGGGTTTAAACCTGCGACAAAACTATCAAACATTAATGCACTATAATTTGTGCCTTGGAGATGGCAAATGTCCTCCTTGCTCATTCCATCACGCGAGTGAATAATATTTCGTAACTAGAGTATTCTGTTAAACCAGTGAAGAAAAACTCAAGAAACCATTAATTTATGTCTTATTTCGAAACACGCATAAACTGACTAATCTGATGAATTTTGGGGCTTTTTGATCTTAATAGAACAGAAAACCTATTTTTATCTGGTATTTAAACACAGTGATAAAATGAAAAAATTGGATTTTAATGATACATGATTCAGATGTATCGATATTTCCGTAGCGCTTAGTAGTGAGTAGGTGATTTATGGAAAGGATGTTTTGCAACCTGACACATTAAATTTTTATTTAAAATGCGCTTGACAACTTCCGAATATTTCCTTTCAGAGAAAGGTTTGATACAGTTTCTCAAAGGTAATCATTAACCATTTATATTACAAACCACAAAGCGTATAATTTTCATTCGATGTGACTTGCTTTTTATAAACTTTAGAGAATGGGATGGAGTTAGGTAAGATAAGATAAGATTAGTTTTTTTATAAAATGCATCAAGAAACCGCTTACAACGATTAATATTTTAGTCAAAGAACTGACCAGGATTTCCGGTGGTAATTTCTCCTTATGTTTTTCATCAGTCAAACATCGCGTGTCGTCAAAATAAAAGTTAAAATGTTAACTTTACCTTTCAGTTGACGGCGATGACATAGGTAATCACTCCTAACCATTCAGCTGGCATAATCTTAGAATTTGTATGAGTTATCTAAATACAAGTGTTATTAACAGTCACTCAATATACTTGATACCCTACAGTTTGAAAATGTACTAATTGTTTTCACATTTTCCGTTTGACAGTATCGTTGTCAACAAATGTGGTGCAATGTACGAGTTTAAATTAAATTAATTATAATTTGGGACAATTTAATTATTCCACCCTGAGTTACTTTATATTTATTGGCTCATTTTAGTCGTACTGGCAAAAATATGTACGTTATTTGTTGCCTTCCGGCTCAAGCAGGCTTCATCAAAATATTTTTTCCATTTTGCGATTTTATCTAACTGTGGCCTATGCAAATGATCTTAACTGACATGTGCACTTCAGTCACTAAAATAACAAAGTATCTATATATATGTTTCATTTGATTTAGTGAGAATCTACGTTCGTCTTTTGTCAGGTATATAAGTTTCAGCATTTAACCAAATACTTAACATGCATGCACAAGAATAAACTCCAATTCTAAAGTTTCTTCTTTTGTGCTTTTAATACACAGACGAGGAAACATACGCAATTGCTGGTAGGCGTAACGATTTTCCGAAAAAATCATAAAATCTTACAACGTTTTACTGATAAATTCTATGTTATCTCCAGGAGGTTTGCGATTCATGAGTTCCTTTTGCATTTAGGACTTTTCACTGGCCTCGGTACGTTTGCTGCTTAGTTCTAAAACTTATACATACATATATATATATATATATATATATAAAGAGAAAGCACATATTCTTAGTGATAGTTTTCATGACCGACATAATTTTTCTAATGTCAATGCTTTTTATACGGTTAACATAAAATTCAGTTGCAATATCAGTGTATGCTTATCCTTTAGAATTGTTCGGAAATGATCATATTCCTCGCAAGTTTCAACGTGGTCATAGGGAATTATATGGTCAAATTAATAGTACCACTGCATAATTATAGTCAAGATAAGCCCAAGTGCTCGATGTGTGTTCTTTTTTTGTTAAAACGAATAACTTAAAATTAATAAAAAAACAGTAAGTTGCAATTAATCTACATACATAATTTTATATTTTCACTTTGTATATTTAGTACGGACGATAATAATAATTGTGCGAAGTAAGTTTGAACAAACATTTTCGTTGCGAAGACAGAAAAAACATCGAATCGTTGCACATAGTTCCTTGAAATTCTATTTTTGATTCATTTTATAGAAACAATGGAGCCAAGTAATTTCTATTTGACTTTAGACTTTAATTATCTAAAAAGAACTTACAAATAATGATGGCATTTATAAATTTTATTTTTATTATTTTTTTCCCAATCAAAAGCCGTATGTTCTCCAAATCTTATATATTTATCATACCTTCAACTTTCTGTCTTAGATGCAGCATTTATGAAATACGTCACAGGTGAGATTTAATCCCATGAGATTAATTTTATTTTCGATAACGGAAATATACAAAACAAAAATTATTACAGATGACATTGGAAAATTGGGTAGGTCCTTAATGTGGTACAAAATAACTTTAAAAGTATTGTTTTGCTTGCGTTTCTTAAAAACTGGCTTTTTTACTCATAAGAGGTGCTTTTTATTTTTAAGCGTCAACCTTCGCCTCCCGCCTTTTGGGTTAGTCATATTTTGTAATACCTTAACTTTCATTGGAACCACACATGATGAATAGCTTTCGAAATCACCTAAATAAATATGCTTATAAATTATCCAAGCCTGTTTATTCCTGGTATCATTTTTAATTAATTTCAGATGCCAAAAGAATTCTTGGTAAGTTCTTTGATACCTTTATTTTTTTTAAAAGTAAAAACATTTCTATATAAATAAATATAACTGAGGTATCATAAATATCCTCCAATAAATACAACATTAATTGAAATTAACTCCTACCTGAAACCTAGCTTTCAAATTTTGAGTGGTTTTTATTCAGTATAACATTCGTTTTGGTATGGAGTCATGCAAAGTGAAGGTCTTTCTGTCTTTAATATTTAATTCGTTAACTTCTTCTTGGAATGATTATTTAACTATGTGGCGTTATACTAGGATGCAAACTTTTAAAAATGCCTTCAATATTTATTCGAAGATAAGCGAATCACAAATTGTATCGCAGGAACGTCATTCATTACATAACTTCGTGGCTTTCAGATGGCTATTAATATTAAACCAAGACTTAAAAATAAGTGGAAAAGTACTGATTTGCTTGCATGGTTACAAAACTATTATTTTACTGCTTACAAGTGCTTTTAATTTTATACCGGATACCTCGTCTCACCTGTTAGGTACGTCACATTTTGTGTTACCTGATCTTTCACTGGAACCACATTAAGTGAAAGTTTTTGCAAACTTACATGATAAGATATACTGATAGATTTTCCAAGCCTGTATTTTCCTGGTATCTCATTTCATTAATAACAGATGCGACTGGAGTTATCAGTAAGTTCTTTGATACCTTACTTAATTTCAAAACTAAGATGATATTGATAGAAATAAATATTAACTTGAGGCAACATAAATATCCTCCAATCCATAAAAGATTAATTTTTTGCATTCATATCTTTATCCTAGCTTTTAAACTGTAAAAAAATTAATTCGCTATAAAGTCTGTTCAGGTATTCAGTCATGTAATGTAAACGTCTTTCTGTCTTATTATTTAATTCGTTTACTTGTACTTGGAATTCATATTTTACTATGTAGCATTACAATAGGATGCAAACTTTTAAGAAGGCCTTTTAAATTGATTCACGCATAATCGGATCACAAATTTTATCACAGGAATGTCATTCATTATATAACTTCGCGGCTTCCAGAAGGCTATTAATATTAAACCATGACTTAAAAATAAAATGAAATGTATTTATTTCTTTGCGTGTTTTCAAAACTATTATTTAAATGCTTACAAGATTTTTAATTTAATACCGGATACCTCATCTCACCTTTAAGGTTCATCACATTTTGTGATAATTGATCTTTCACTGGAACCACAAATAATGAAACGTTTTGCAAACCTACATGATTAGATATGCCGATAAATTATCCAAGCCTGTTTTTTTCCTTGTATCAAATTTCATTAATAACAGATGCGACTGGAGTTATTGGTTAGTTCTTTAATACCTTAGTTTCTATCATAATTAAAGTGATATTTAAAAGAATAAATATTAATATGATGCAAGCTTAATATCCTTTTATCCATGCAAGATTATTTTTTGTGCTTTCAAATCTTAATACGAGCTTTCAAACTTTAAGTAATTTAATTCGTTATAATGTTTGTTCAGGTATTCAGTCAAGTTATGTGAAATCTTCCTGTTTTACAATTTAATTCGTTCTTTTGTACTTAAAATTAATATTTTTCTATAAAGCATTGTAGTAGGATGCAGACTTTTCAGAATACCTATTAAATTGATTCGCAGATAATCGGATCACAAATTATATCACATGAATGTCATTCATTGTATTACGTCGTGGATTCTAAAGAGCTATTTATATTTAACGAAGACTTAAAAATAACTTGTTAATATTCTTATGCCTGTAGGTCTTCCTTCCTTAAAAATTTGATTTGCTTACTGTATCGCATGAATTTCATTCACTGTATTAAGTCGTGGATACTAAAAAGCTATTAATCCTAAACCAAGACTTAAAAATAACATGTAAATATTATTTTGCCTGTGGGTTTTATAAACTTTTTTTACTCCTAAGAAGTTCTTTTATTTATTTAAGCGGATACCTTCTCGTCAGGCCTGTCAAGTTAGTCATATTTTGTGTAATCTTAACTTTTCCTAGAACCTTATATGATGAATGATTTTTCGAACTTTCCTGAATAAATATGCTGATAAATAATCAAAGCCTGTTTATTCATGGAATCACATTTAATTAATTACAGATGCAGAAGGAATTATCGGTTAGTTCTTTGCTACCTTAGGAACTTCAATAACTAAGATCATTTTTATAGAAAGAACTATAAAAATGAGGCAACATAAATATCATCCTAACCAGACAACATTTATTGAAATTAAGTCCTTTCTCAATCCTCGTTATCACAATTCCAAGGGTTAATATTCAGTATAACGTTTGTACATGTAAGAAGTCATGCATCCTGAAGGTCTTTCTGTCTTTTATATTTCATTTGTTAACTTATTTCTGTTATAAATATTTTACTATGTAGCATTATACTTGGATGCAAAATTTTCAGAATGTATTTGCTATTAATTCGTTAATCACAAATTATATCGCAAGAACGTCATTCATTGTAATACGTCGTAGCTTAAAAAGGGCAATAACTTTAAAACAAAGAACGGAAAATAATTTGTATTTTAATGATTTGCTTGCGTTTTTTTAAAAACTGACTTATTACTCCTAATAATTGCTTTAAATTTTTTAGCGGATACCTCGTCTCGCCTGTCAGGTAAGTCACATTTTGTGTACAATTTTCTATCCCGTGAACCGCATGTGAGGAATAATTTCGCAAACTTACCTAAATAAATATTCTGATAAATTATCCGAGCCTGTTTATTTCTCGTATCATATTTTAATAATTGCAGATGCAAATGAAATAATAGGTAAGTTCTTTGATACCTTAGTTACTTTAACAAATAAAAACATTTTTATAGAAAGAAATATTAATATGCGGCAGCAGTATTATCCTCGCATCCATCCAATATAAATTGTAAGGCAGTCCTCGCTTAATCTTTGCTATAAATCGTACAGGGTTCTTTTTTTCAGTATAGCTTTTGTACAACTATGAATTTTTGCAACGTGAAGGTCTTCCTTTCTTAATATTTGATTCGCTTACTAACTTTCGAATTACTATTTTACTATATAGCTTTATAAAAGGATGGAACATTTTTTGAACGCCTTTTATATGGATTCGTAGATAAGCGGATCAAAAATTGCATCGCATGAATTTTATTCATTGTATTAAGTCGTGGATATCAAAAAGCTATTAATCTTAAACCAAGACTTAAAAATAACTTGTAAATATTATTTTGCCTGTGGGTTTTATAAACCTTTTTACTCCTTAGAAGTTCTTTTATTTATTTAAGCGGATACCTTCTCGTCAGGCCTGTCAAGTTAGTCATATTTTGTGTAATCTTCACCTTTTCCTGGAACCTTATATGATGAATGATTTTGCGAACTTACCTGAATAAATATGCTGATAAATAATCAAAGCCTGTTTATTCATGGAATCACATTTAATTAATTACAGATGCAGAAGGAATTATCGGTACGTTCTTTGCTACCTGTGTTTCTTCAATAACAAGCATCATTTTTAAAAAAAGAACTATAACAATGAAGCAACATAAATATCCTCCTAACCAGACAACATTTATTGAAATTAAGTCCTTTCTCAATCCTCGTTATCACAATTCCAAGGGTTAATATTCAGTATAACGTTTGTACATGTAAGAAGTCATGCATCCTGAAGGTCTTCCTGTCTTTTATATTTCATTTGTTAACTTATTTCTGTTATAAATATTTTACTATGTAGCATTTTACTTGGATGCAAAATTTTCAGAATGTATTTGCTATTAATTCGTTATCACAAATTATATCGCAAGAACGTCATTCATTGTAATACGTCGTAGCTTAAAAAGGGCAATAACTTTAAAACAAAGAACGGAAAATAATTTGTATTTTAATGATTTGCTTGCGTTTTTTTAAAAACTGACTTATTACTCCTAATAATTGCTTTAAATTTTTTAGCGGATACCTCGTCTCGCCTGTCAGGTAAGTCACATTTTGTGTACAATTTTCTATCCAGTGAACCGCATGTTAGGAATAATTTCGCAAACTTACCTGAATAAATATTCTGATAAATTATCCGAGCCTGTTTATTTCTCGTATCATATTTAATAATTGCAGATGCAAATGAAATAATAGGTAAGTTCTTTGATACCTTAGTTACTTTAACAAATAAAAACATTTTTATAGAAAGAAATATTAATATGCGGCAACATTATTATCCTCGCATCCGTCCAATATAAATTGTAGGGAAGTCCTCGCTTAATCTTTTCTATAAATCGTACAGGGTTCTTTTTTCAGTATAGCTTTTGTACAACTATGAATTTTTGCAACGTGAAGGTCTTCCTTTCTTAATATTTGATTCGCTTACTAACTTTCGAATTACTATTTTACTACATAGCTTTATAAAAGGATGGAACATTTTTTGAACGCCTTTTATATGGATTCGTAGATAAGCAGATCAAAAATTGTATCGCATGAATTTTATTCATTGTATTAAGTCGTGGATACTAAAAAGCTATTTATCTTAAACCAAGACTTAAAAATAACTTGTAAATATTATTTTTCCTGTGGGTTTTATAAACTTTTTTACTCCATAGAAGTTTGTTTATTTATTTAAGCGGATACCTTCTCGTCAGGCCTGTCAAGTTAGTCATATTTTGTGTAATCTTAACTTTCCCTGGAACCTTATATGATGAATGATTTTGCGAACTTACATGAATAAATATGCTGATTTATTATCCAAGTTTTTATTTACTGGAATCATATTTAATTAATTAAAGATGCAAAAGGAACCATCTGTAAGTTATTTGATACCTTAGTTATCTCAATAGCTACAAAGATTTTAAAGAAAGAAATATTACTATGAAGAAACATAAATATCCTCCAATCCATACAAAATGTATTGTAATTAAGAACTATCTTAATGCTAGCTATCAACGTTTAAGTGGTATATACTTGGAATAATTTTTATCCAGGTATAAATCTATGCAAAATGAAGGTCTTCCTTTTTGTTATATTGCATTCGTTTACTTACACTTGAAATTAATATTTTGCTATTTTGCTTGTAGCTTCCAAAGGGCTATTAATAACAAACCAAGACTTAAAAATATATTTTCAAGTATTGATTAGCTTGCGTGTCTTAAATGTCTGTTTTGTACTCCTAAGAGGTGCTCTTAATTTTTAGCTGATACCTTTTCGTCAGGCCTTTCGGGTTAGTAACATTTTGTGTTACCTTATTTTCACTGGAACTGCATTTAATGAATAATTTTGCAAACTAACCTGAATAAATATCCTGATTATTTATCTTGGCATGTTTTTCCTGGTGTCATTTTTAATTAATTACAGATGCGAAACAAAATATCGGTTAAGTTCTTTAATATCTCATTTACTTCAATTAATAAGATCAGTTTTAATGAAAGACGTTTTAAAATGAGGCAATATAAATATCCTCTAATCCATATAACATTGATTGTAATGAACTCCTCTCTCAATCCTTGTTATCAAACTTTCAGTGGTTTATATGCAGTTTAACTTTTGTACATGTATGGAGTCATGCAACGTTAAGATCTTCCCATCTTTAATATTAAATTCGCTCACTTTTACTTAGAATTAATATTTTACTATGTATCTTGATAGTAGGATGCAAAATTTTCAGGACGTCTTTTGTATTTATTTGCAGATAAGCGGATCACAAATTTTATCACATGAATGTCATTCATTGTATTACGTCGTAGTTTTCAGTGGGCTCTTAAGAAAAAAATACCTAAAAACCTTAGAAAATTTGAGAAAACGCACTTTGCTTCCTTTCTTAGATTTAACAATGACTGACGATTAACCAGGTGTTTAACTAATATAGTAAACAATTGTTAATTAATGCCCCATAACAGAAATGCGGGACTGAAATTTATATGGGTGGCTTCAATGTCACGATATGTGTAATGTGATTTAAATAAACAGGGCTTCCATGCAAAGTGAACTGAAAATTCACATCAGAGTATTAAAAACATATTAATTTATTCCCATGTAGCCACATAAAATATGGTCGATAAAATTGAGAACAGCATCTGGGTGGTCTTCTTCAATAAGAACGGTTAAATGGTGCAAGAATAATTTGAATCGCCAAAAACGTTCAATAACCGAATAAACAATTCCGGGATAAACTTCCTTTCTGCTGACATTTTTTTATTCTTGCTAATCAGGTGCTTTTATATCATGAATAACAACGGCTGAAATACCAAAGAAATGTATTAGTTCGTTATTGACTTTAAAATAGGATTTAATTTCCCGATCAATTCCATGAACCCATTTGAATGAATAATATGATCTCATAACCTTATTTAAAAAGACAAGCGAAACTGGAAGAATCATTACTGGTTTTTCAGCCTTTTTCATTCGGCCATAGTTTTGCAGGCATAAAGGGCCTAAACTACGGCATTTCGGTTATTCTGCGTTTAATATTGGCTGCTGTGCGGAGACTGGCGGGGCTCGAGAGTGAGCTCCAAGTTATGTGGCTAACGTAATCGATGAGCTGGTCTACACCACTTTTAAATAAGACATTTTCTTGTGAAAATGTCAATCCAACATATTCCAGTTTCTTAGTAAGGAAATTAACAATGATAAACCTGTCTTTTTGAAGTCAGAAGTCTGCTCCGTAAATAAAAAATGTAAATCTTTTAAAAATTAATTGATATAAATTACAGGCATTCATCATATATTCAACAGTTCATGTGCAAAAATAAGCTCTATCACCACCTGTTGGGTAAATATTTTTCCTGCTATGGAACAATACGGTTCCTCTATAGATAGGAAAAATAAAAAGGCATATGTGCTTGAGGGTATAAGAAATGTTCGAAAAAGCCAAGCAAATTTTGTGAAAGGAACAGAAGCTTGCTCGGAACTATTGCAGATTGTTTGACGTTAATTCATTATTCCATTAACACTTCCTTGAAATCCAGTGTTGAGCATTTTAATCTTGAGACACTAAATAAATTTTTTTCTTAAAATATATTTTAAAATGAACACAAAATGTACTTATTTTATCTAGCGAGGAATACACATAAGTTTGAAATAATGTTCTTAATTTTTAACTTTTAGCAGCGGCTTTTAAATTCCCGTGGTAAATACCACTCACACCTGAATTTTACATTCAGTGAAATACAATATATGGCCTTTGTTTTTGTTTAAAATTTTACCAATTGTGTACAATTTGTTTTGAAATGCCTCTTTGGCAAGCGCATATTTCCTGTCAATAAAGTTTTGTGAGTTCAATATATCTTCATAGTAATATGGTAAATAAATTGCGTATCGATAAGAAAATTATGGCATTTCGATAAGCCTCGAAAACGGCGTAATATGCAATATATTGAACAAATAAATGTTTAGAAATCCTATAAATGGCAAAAAATCCCTCTGGCATTTCGTAAGAACAACTGATATTTAGTAATAAGAACCTAGTAATTCGTGGGACAACGCATAGCTTCTGAATTGTATAAGCCACAAGTTCGTACTCTTACCCTCACATCGAAAATAAAGCATGCATTTCTACCACTTCCACACTGAAGACATTTGAGCCTCACAGTCTTCTACAATTATATACTGCTCTGACAATGTTTACATATGAACATATACCGGACTGAAAACAAAATTTCCAAAATTAATATACGACTACCTACTGTTCGAATATGGTACTATGTGAAATTCCAGGCCAAGGCCAGATACCACAAATGCTTTCTTCAAAGTAAAATAAATTATTCTTCCTTCGAAATAGTTCCTAACAGTAATTTTGAAATTTCTTTTGCGCATTCGAAACCTTCTCAACGTTAACACATTACACAGACATGTGGCGAGTAAACATGAAAGGACTTAAGCCAGAAGTGAATAGATTCAGGGAAATCATCGAAAATATCTCAGGTCGCTACCATCTACCTCATAAATTGGTTAGTAGAAAATATTTGAAGTTCCCATATATCCACGTGTTTAAAGAAAGCATAAGAGAAGTGGGCTTGATAATCGCTCCCCCCATTTGCATACTCACGAAAGTCTCATTTATCTTATAACCACCAGCTTAAGCATCTTTCGTGGCTTATTCATAAAACAAACTTCTAGTTTGGTTTATCCTTTTCACAGACGACATCTTCTGAAGCTAAATTTTGTGATTTTACATATCAATTTAGTGCCATCAGATTTTAAAATATTGCGTTCAGCTTCAAACTAGGGCATAAATTTATTGGAACCCGTAATCGTGCTTCTGACTTAATAAGTAACTCTTCAGTTAATGTGTTATTAGGATGCACTGGATTGCAATTTTGAAAAAAACCAAGCAACGTCTGCACATACTGTTTGATGGGCGTTATGCGGATCGTTATCCGTGAAAATGTGGTCACCCGTGTGGGAATTTGGCATGATGATTGCTGTCCCACCTGGATCACCGATTTTGGCATTGGAAAAACATGTTTCCATAAGCGTTCCACAGGTGGCGGATTTCTTTGACCAAGTTAAGTCTCATCACCGAAGGTGGTTTCGGGAGGTCCCAGCACTTTTCACTTGGGAAACCTCATGAACTTTTCTATCCAAAGGTGCATCACGCAAATTTCACTTGAGGTTTTGATTTCCTCAAAAGTATCCTTTTAGAAATTCAAAAAATATATACCAACTTTCCCTTAGAAGGTTTTTCTAACGGATCTGACTTTAAGTGTGGATGAGATCCTTCCGGCTAGAGAGAGAGTCGCTTCCTGTGCTACTTAACTGACACCCCTTATTGCAGGGGGGGCTTATTATCCGTTGTATGACTGTTTTGTGAATCGGAGTCCCCTTATTGAGGCAGCTGTGTGGCACCTAGCAGGAAGCTTCATAATTTAATATTAACTAGGACTGGCACTAGGTGTTCAAATCAAGCAAACTACACGACCTTTGTTCTTCAAACCCAAGTCTACTGGAATAGCTCTTTTGGGCTCACATCTCACGAAGAGTGAAAACACTGTCATGTGTACCTGAGGAATACGGAGTTGTGTCATTAAATAGGTAGTACTCACTTGGCACACCCACTATGGGGAAGGCGTAAATAAATTGATAAGAGATTCACCTGAGAAGGTTTTTAAAGTTGCTGACAGTTCATAGTAACGTGTTTCTTCGTTAGTGTAGGGAGAAAAATGAAAGCGAGGAGAAATAATATCAGTTAGCCACACTCAGAACACAGAGACAGTCAGCGCCGTAAGTTTCAGCTTCCATCAAAAGACAACTGATTTCTCTGTCCATACGCAACATGCTGGTGCGCTACTTTTTAGCGTACAAAGGTCCCGATGAGTCAGTTTTTTTAACTTCGTTTTAGGTTTTCGTTTATATTACCCCTGGAAAGTATGTTCGGCTTGGAGACCAACCTGGCGCTAGCCTTTCAGGTTCATTTTGCAGAATGGCAATAGAAAAAGAATTGCTTTCATTTAACTACATGTTACTCGCACTGTTCGTTGCTGCTAATCGGTTACAATAGCTTTTTACTTGGTTTCATGCCAAAGGAAAACAAGGTTTCGAATATATTTACCTGAAAACATCCAGTCTAGCGTGTGCAAACAGAATTTAAATTTTTTGAATGGTTTCAATTTTCCTGTTTTTTGCTCATTGGGTTTGAAGGCCGCTGTGTTATTTCCTATGTAACTTGCGCTTTGAACTTCCACACTTTAAAAATTAAATAACCTAAGCAGAATTTGAACTTTCGGGTAGCAAAGTATAAATTGGACCAACGCGCAACTCACCATTTCTGCACCAACATGCTGTGGAGTACACACTCGGACTACGAAGGTCTATATGTCGTATTGATATTGCTATATTATGCGAAGCAGGTGGTAGTTTAATTGAATATATATTCTTGGTTGTTTTTGGCAAACACTTGACGTAGAAATTTATGAGTAACAAGTTTTCATCCCAACGGTCTTGTTTGTAGTTGCAGAGCCGGTCGGAGGATTTTTCCCAGTGTGCCCTATTTAGTGCTAACAGAATACTTTTCGATAAGTTTCAGAACGTCCAGCAGGTGATAAAATTTGAAGCAAAGTGCAAGACGTAGACGATGCATAACGGAAGTCTTCAAACTGGCATGTGAAAGTGTACGTGACTCGGCAGTAACGCAAACGATTGGCAAATTTGATGCTTCCTTGATAACGTGTTTACTTTACTTTATTTTTTCGTTTACTTGAAACTACTTCAATGTCTTTTTACAATGAACTTAAATTGCTTTTGCTGGGCCTTTTCTGAGTTCACTTCGATCAATATTACCCTACTTTACCCTATTTTACTTTTTGAAACCTGGTTAAAGAATAAATAAGTGCTCAAAGCGTGTCCAGAATATTATATGTTAAACTTTGTGAAGGCTTAGATACCAACATTGTGCTTTTGTGATCTTCAGTAGACCAGATCGGTTAGCACTACCCTCGTATGAGTCGGAATTAAGTTTCCATGTACTTTACGTTCATAAATTAATGCAAACCTCCGTTTTACAGTGTACTTAGTTTAACTTGCTTCGAATTTCATATATAAACGTTATCCTTGAACATAACATTTTGCCATTTTTAGAAGACTAATTTTCCTTTGATTTTAGAAATGAAAAGGAAGACGAAGATGGAAAAAAAGAAGGAAGGTAGTGCTATTCATAATATTCATAAGTCTCTGTCTCGGTATATTGGTAAGGTCGATATCATTTGTTTATATGTATAAGCATTTTAAAAAATGATATTTTCCTTTCTTTAGATAGCTGTGGATATAAAAAAGATACTTAGCAGAATTTTCTGGTAACATGTACGCTCTCAAGTGTTTCTTTGAACTTTCCTACTGCTTTATTGCCTGAAATTGAATGTTTTCCTAAGATCTATATGCAAAAACAGCACAAACGGAGTTAGTTATTCCAACTGTTGTCGAGGATCCTTCATGCATTTTAAAATTTTTCGGGGACATTTAACATAAAAGCATTTAAGTTTTACGGTTCATGCTCCCAGTATTACAATCAGTACAGTTTAAAAATGCCTTTGTTTCTATACATTATTAGAAATATGGCCCCTAACTCACTGCGGCCCCAAAATATTTAGCCGAGAATGTAAAATTTGTGGTTGTGGAAACTTGTTCGGTTATTTGTTTTTCGGTGAGAGGTTGTGTGTACCGATAAACCTATGCAATTGTACTCCACGGTTAATGGTTATATCAGTTTTCTGGTAAAATAACAAAAATATGTAGGTGGTGAGTTGCTGAAATAAGAACCTCATGGTTACCATTCCCACAATTCCAGGCAGGATAATTTTTTTCCTTTTAAAACTCCAAGCATAAACTTACTTGTAAGCTTTATCCCAGTGCTATCCTGAACTCAAACCTTAACAAAAATCATAACCTTAAGATTAGCATCAATCCCCATGAAACCTGCGCTCTGATTAGCCTAAGGACTGCGCAGAGATTATCTTATCTGGAATTTACACTCCATGTGTTTACTAAGAAGAATAATCAGAAAATATTTTGTAAATTATTTATATAGGCTTAACCAGAATTCGGCCAACAAATAATATAATGTATAAGGAGGTCTGCTCAAACGCGTCTTAATCAGGGCCAGTCAGCTCAGCTAGAGTCTCTGTAAACACCTTGTAGAAATGAAAATTCCTGAAGATAAAATTAAAGGCAGAAAAATTAATCAGTATTTCATTTGCGGGCTCTGTTTCTCATATCCCAAGCCAGATTCATGCGATATCCAGAGAAATAACTGGAAAACTTCAAGAATTGCTATTAAGTAATTTGTTATTAAAGGCATTCTACTTAAACCATAAAGTCTTCATTCCAGCAAAATTGTAGAAAACCCACTGAGAAGGGGTAAATTCCTCCTTATTTTAAAAATAAAAACAGACCATAATTGCCATAAAAATCATTATGGGCAGCACTAAGAAAGTGGCCTTCAAAAATCCTGTAGATTATTAAAGAAGTATGTATGTATGCAAGCTAGTTAGCTAGGTGCAATAAAATTCAGCAAAGAATGTAAACGCTTCCTCTTATGTGCGTACCTCTGGTCATGAGTTTACGTAAAAAACCGAAATGTCAGGCCGATAAACTTCTGGTTCCAGGGATCATATTTTCGACATCTGATCGTCTAGCGCCTTGAAGCAAGACACTTAACGATAGTAAATGAGGTTTTCAAATGGAGCTATGACAGAGTAAACGACAACTCATTGGTCGTTCCATGTAAGGATTCGTTTGCTGGCTCTCTCCTGAAAGTCAGTGTAGAGCCGTTTTTCATGCGATCGTGCGGTGTTCTGATTAACTGCTTTTTATATTGTGTGGGGTTGCATTCACACCAAGCTTAACTTTAAACTCTGCGTTTTTACACTGTCGGCTGGGGCTCAGGGACATTTGCCAAGAGCCCTAAGTAACCATTCGAATTGAAGGGATTACGTAGATGGAGTAATAAGGATGAAAATTAGTCATCAGTGCAGACTGCCTTGCGTTCAGAATTATCCCAGTCACTAGCACTGACTTCACTTTCAGAGAATCGCCTTCTTTCTAGTGTATATAACCTCATTTTGCGTGGTTTTAGAACTTACTAATTTTCTGGAAATGGATACAGCTTGTTTCGGAAACTTACTTTTTGTTGAGGCATAGCGCCTGAAGTCAAAGAAACTTGGCCTCAAACCAAAACGTTATTTAGAGGCTAGTTTAGTCGTTTGCTTTCATGCTGATAACTTTCTGAAATCGGCCTACAAAGCAGGCAGCTGTTTCACAATGTTTCAAATGATTTTTCCGAAAGGCACTTGAAAGTCATTAAAAAGCGAATGTAATGTTTCAGAAGCCTATATTGTGGAATTTTTACAGAACTTCAACTAATTTTCAAAAGCAGAGAAATCTCCAGTAGGGCAGATATAAAAATCGCTGCCCTTTAAATGCAATTCTTCAAGCGATAATCAAGCCTGTGCATATGCGAGTTGACGTAACTATTGTCTTCGAGTGGGACCAACGCACATGGTATGGGGGAAACTGAGGTGCTAACCCGCGTATAATATTATCCATTACGATTGATTTGATACCTCCGTCCTTTGAGGGAACTTATAATATGAACTGGACAAGCATTTCCCAAATGGAGCTAAGCCGAATGACACGAACAAATATTCATTTTGCTGCTGGAAAGCCCAGAGAAGCTGTAGCAAAATCGGGCTTACGGGCCTCCACTGATATTTGATTTATATCGTTATTGATGTGGCTATCAAGGGTACGTCTGGAGCTTTTAACTGCTTACTTGGGAGCTTTTTACTCCAGACCTCAGATATAACACGAAACGAGTTTGAAATCTACAGTATGGTAAATTATGCAGTATTAACGAGAAACAACACCAAACCACACACTAGCAGCTTTAATTTACTTAAATATCTGTCTGTTTTACTTTAATCAGGGTCACACAAGTGGAATTGGATGACTTTACACGCCTGAAATCACAAAAGGAAGTCTCAACTACGCGTTACACTCATATCTTTGCGAGGGTGCACGGTAAAACATTACGGCCAATAGTTTGCTTGTGGAAATTCTGCCTGCAAATGGTAACCCACAAAATTTAATTGCCTCTGGCTGTACTTATAGCAATCTATGCAAAAATCACGCTCACCTCTTACATTGTTTGATTTCTAGCCATTGTAATAAACCTGTATCCTATCCATTGTATCTAAAATACCTTTTTGTAGTGATTGCACAGTTGTTTTTAATACATGCTTCTCGTTCCGTAATCTTTAGATGTTATCGACTTTGCGAGATCCCGTAACAATGTGATACTCTCTGAGTGAGACGCTAATGGATGCAGGCCAACAAGGTACTTCAAAAAAGTATCTGACGTCCGAACCGGTACGTTAGAACCCAGTCAGTTTAATTTTCTCGTATCAGTCTGTCGCGTATTTCACCCATCCTAGGACCTTCTTTCAACAATAACTAGGAATCCACATCCACCAGGCGACGTCATAGTAGCACTTTAATCTGTTCCTTGTCTTAATAAATCTGCTAAAAACATTGGGGTTGGGTGTTGTTGGTGGAGGAGCAAAGGGGAGTTACACCACGAACACATCTACATAGGCCAAAAAATTCCCCTGAAATATTATGGCACTTTCATCCCGTCCTTTGTTCAGGTACATTAAGTCTGCGTTTCTTTGTCAAAGGCTTTTCAGACATAGGGTAGTATAAACAAAGGGTGACTCAAATCCAAGCCGACAGTGGACTCCGTGGCGTGCAGACCGCGATACCTGGTGTGGTTGGGTGTCGGCAAGCGAACAATGGTGAACATAATGGTTCATAGTTTTTATCTGTTTATTTCAGGCAAAAAACTGGCCTGGAACGGATGAATCTTTGGAACGCTATCTGTAGCTAATAAGCTCAGAAACAGTTGGCATGAGCTATCCAAATTACCGCCATAAATAGCGTTTGCCAAGATGAGACGGTGCCCGCAACACGCACACACGCGCGAGTTCGTTACGAAGAGCCCACATCTTAATCTACCGTCACCCATTCCCCGTTGACTTTCTCTGCTGCCTCTGGTACGTGGGCATTGAAGCTTTGCTCCGAACGAAGTCTCTGGGCTAACCGTAGGCAAGCAACTAAAACGCAAAAACTACGGGTCTGAAGGGTGCTGTCAGCTTACAGGAGAAGGCACGCATATGCGCAAAATGCGGGTTGTCTTTTTTTCTGTCAAACTACTTGCTTACGAAACTGTGCAGACGAAGTAACTTTAAGTCCATGGCTCGTGGTTGACTTAATGTCCAAAGATGCACCCAAATTCCAAAAGAGAAAGAGAAACAGGCAATAACTGAGAATACGGTGTGATTGCAACAGTAAATGATGGCGAGAATGAGGTTTAACCCTGCTCCGTGGAAAGTTTGATACTTCTGAAGTCAAACTTGGGCTGTAAAGCGTTAGCGGTACTGAGCGTTGGGATAAACCAAAAAAATGAACATAAATGGAAAACGTGAATCTCACAAGAGGCCAGGTTTGCGTGATCAGAAGAAAGTGCAATTATTTTGAACTTCGCTTCCTTGCGACCGGCCACGTGCCAACCCAAGCGTCATCATTAAGTCTCCAATATTTACTGGTGGATAGAAGCTAATAGCAGTGCGAAAACATCTTGCAAAACAAGCAGACAATGTAGATTTGTGCGGCTGTACGGCCAAACACAGTGAACGTGGCCCTTAAGACGCTGGACGGGAATTAGGAGTTATTTTCTCCACACGTATCCTTTCTCGACTATCGACTGTACTCGGAGTTGTAATGCTAGATCAATATCTCCTCTCTGTTGATTAAATTTATCCAACACAGTTCTGTCAGGTAACAATCGTGTCCTGAACAACACTTTCACTTACATGGTATTTCGTAGTCATTATTGCCATCTTCCAATGGCCAATACCTTTGTTTTAACCAAAATATCGTTAGAAATAATGGATTTATCTGAAAGTTTTGACAATTCTCAGCGGGTCTATAAACATCCTTAGTCTCTCGAGGTAGAAGGGTGACTTAAGATCGAAAAAAAGAAAAAAACTATTCAACAAATTAGCATTCTGTGTGACTTTGTGGAGTCATTTTCCATGCAAATTAAGAAATTTGAAAATTATCCTGATACAAAAGGCTTATGGTATAATACATATTTATCTGTAATTTCTGCGATATTCCGTATACAAAATACACTCGCATGTTTTATCTGGATGGTCCTTGTGCAACCACATCTTCTCCGCAAACAGAGTTCAGAGTTTACATCACCGAAGATTACACAAAAGTTTTAGGAAGTTTCTCAGCTTGGCTTTACCATCCTATAGCTCGCTTTTTCTCTTCTATTAGCAAAAGCCGGTATCCGGAGAGGAATAAAATGCCTTAGGATAATATCACATTGCTACGCAAGTCTGCAGCTCAACTTGGTGTAACGATGGCTTGCATGACTGCCTAACTAGGGCTAGAGAATAGCAACGCTCCGTCCAATTAAAATAGGTGACCTTGTGATAAATGTGCGTGTCCTACCCGTGTCTTAACCCTAACACTAACCCTAATATAAACCTCAACTATATCCTCAATCTTACCAAAAGCCCTGCCTTAAACTTAAACCGTACAGGCTAGATGACGTGTGTGGGCATCTAAGCAGGACAAGGGAAGAGAAACCGCCCACACTGCATGTGGCTTTGTGCCGAATTCCGTGGAAATTGTGGTTTGAATTAATGCGAGGGTTGTGGTTAGGGTCAGGTTGAAGCTTGAGGTTAGATTCGTGATAAGGGCAAGGATTAAGGTTCTGGTTTGTGTTAACTGCAGGGTTAAGGTTTAGGGTAGAACTACAGTTAAGGTTAACATGTCAGTTTCGTTTTACGTTAGGGTCACTGTTAAGGTTAAGACACGGGGATCATAAGCCTTCCTGAAATTTATCTCAAGGCAACCTATATTAAATGGGTAGGACGTTCCTATCCCCTTATCCTATTTAAGCAGCTGTTAAAGTCGTCCTTACCACCTACAGTTAATCAAACCGAAACATTAACCTTTAATATACTCCTGATCCTAAACCCTAACTCCGACCCCAACTCTAAACTTACCCCTTACCCTCGGCTTAATCCTAAACGTAAGTGATCCGGAATTTGGTGCAAAACCCCATGCATTGTGGCGATTCCTTCTCCAGTATACTGTTCAGGCGGCCAAACTACTCCGTGCTTTTGAACCAAAATAGTATTTAAAAATCTCAGTTGATTCACCGTGAATTAATGTAGGTTCTTCGGCGTGAGCCATTGAAAAGTATCTCGAAAATTACGGTCTATATTCGGAGCCGACCTCTGCTTCTGCTGCTTCTCCTTCTCCTATTCACTTCTTGTTGCTAAGATGTTGCCGAGGCAAATAATGCGATCTTTGGTTTGCCCAGGCTCCCGACCTCACCCACGATCTCATACAGCCCCTTTGACCCTCAGTTTTCGCGATTTAGTTGCTAGCCCGCCAGTTGAGGGGGCCATCACGCTACCGACGGGTTTAGCCCGCAGAGAATCAGACAATGCCCACGTGCCTGGGGCGGAAGAGGTTGCGGGCGCAGGGGGGGGAGTGAGAGGGAGGGAATTGAGCTCTCTGGGACCAGCCCCAGTTTGCGGGGGGAGGTGGAGGGGGGAAGGTTTATCTCCTTCCAGTGGCCGATAGCGGCCTACGCCAGATAGAACGAGTCAGTGTTGCGGCCACGGCGTCGCATCGCCAATACGTCTGGTGAGGGCTGGTTGAGGCACATATGCGGTACCTATAATGGCACGCCTTCGGGCGACCTCATGTTCCTGTCAAATTTGGCAGGGGTGTAGGCGGAGGGGAGGCTTACCTGCGAGCAACCGGGCTACTTGCGGGCGCTAACAGCCTCTGGGTTTCGGTGAGATCCGATTGGTTCCTCACTGTATAAACTTTCCACAGCTGGAGTATATCCTTGCTTAACAGGCAGCCATTCGCGTGAGCATTGGGTAGGCTAAAGTCGCCTGAACTGCTAGCTCACGGCATTTTTTCACACGACTGATTTGGGTTGTTGTCAGTCCTCATGGTGTTTACCCATTGTAATGAAATGAAACCATCTTCACATCAGTTTAATTCTCACACATAAATTCAGGAGTTTTGAATTGGATTTAACAGAAAATGCACTCTTCCAACTTAAAGCTTAGAACTCATACTATGCACCGATTCAAGAAATTGGCTCATTTTGCTAGCCATTCTTATCGATAACAGAGGAATGCTGCAACACTGGATTGTTTCAGCTTTTTGAGGGCGTTTCCAGAATGCTATTGGGGTAGGACACGGGAACAGGTTCGCCCCGCCCCGACCCACCGTAATACCACTTGCCATGCGTTGAGTTCCAGGGGGATTAGATGTGGGCTGAAGGTTAGGGCTAGGGTTGAGGTTAAAGTTAAGGTCAGGTCAGGGTTCGCTTCGAGGTAGGTTTAGGATCGACGTTAGGGTTGGGGTTAAGTTACGGTTAGGGTTAAGTTTAGGGTTATTGTTATATTTTTAGAGATACTGATGGTTATGGTTGTGTACTGGAAATAGACGTCCTCGCTGGAGTTATGAGTAAGGCCATCTGTGTTATAGGGTTTGTATTCCCGCGTAGCAAACAGTTATTCAGGAAATCAACTTCGGTGAACGTACGTTTTTGGTTATTCGTCGTCGGGTATGTACAATAATATAAGTGGGTTAGCGTAGCAGGTGTTTACAACCAATAACCAGCAAGTATGGGGGAAGGGTTGAGGGTGTTCACACGTCTAGTTCTATCAGGGTTTATTGTACACGGCATACGATGAATAATCGAAACCAAAGTTCGCCGAAGTTGACTTCGTGAATGTTTACATGGTGTCATAACTGAATTGAAACATTTGTTCTCATATTTGCTTTGTATTTAGGTGACTGCACTTTGGGTATTGATGAACATCCTGGTCTCTTTACGCGTAGGGGAAAGTTGGGTTAAAATGATGGTCCAACATCAAGTAGTGTGGTTAGCTAACTGGCCATAGTTGATGTCAGTCTTCAGAACGCATACACGGGTTCAACATTGTCAGGCTCAGTTCGTGTGATTTGGAGGTTACTTCAGTAAAGCACAGAAAATAGCTTATGGATGTTACAATTATCCACCTCGGAGGGCATCCTCGTAAGTGTTAGCTGCATGGAGGCAGACGTTCGCTCGCCCAATGCACATCAGCAGTCATTAATAACAGGCTGCAATTTCTGTGGAGTCTTTGGCCGTCAGCCAGATTTCGTGTCAGACGAGGGGCTGGGCGGACAACGTGGAATGTCAAAACATTCATGTATGTTACAGTGGCACTGTGCACGTCACTGTCCGCTTTTTGTTATTGAGCCCGGCTCAGCCCAGCTACAGTACGTGTCCAATCTCATGAAAAATCATGGTTTTCATGAGATAGGTAAATTATGTGAAACCAGCCCACAATGCATCTCCCAAAGTTTTACAGGAGTAAATAAGCGACAGTTCTTAAAAAGAAGGCAAATTGTGGTTTAAAAATAGATATTGCATTGTTTAGAAATACTTCTTTTTAAAAAAGCGGCAAATTCCGAAAACGTAAAAAATCGGGTTAGCTAATTAACCTGAAGTTTTAAATATACAGAATGCTTGTCTCTGTAACCAAACGAGTAAATAAAGCATCACAAGTAGAATTACTTTTGAAAATAGTCCTTTCAAATTGTAGTAAATACTTTACGTTTTCCTGTGTTTTATATCTATTGTCCAAAAAATGTAGATTCTGTCGTATGTGCTTATCAAATCCTTTAAAAAAGATATTTCTTAAAGACATTTACCAAAATAGTGACTTCGGACAAGTCTCAGTAATGCAGATGGCCGTGTGGGTCATATTTGTAGACTCACCAAAACACGAAAACACGTTGCTGAGAAGAGTAAACACCCACAACATAATTAGGCAATTGATATGACTAAGGTCTATTTAGAAACTCTAATAATAAATTGCCTATTTGATGAAAAAATAATTAGATATTTCATTGTCGAACGTCTTGCGTACTCAGCCATTTTCCAAGATCAAGTCAAGGAAACATTGGGAATGTTTTAAAGGTTTCTCAACTTCGCTAAAAAATAGGGGATACGATGTCTGCTGAAAACGAATGCACTCACTTATTTCGTTCTATTGCAGCGTTTTTCGCTATAATTACTTCCTTTTCAGTCCAGTTCTAAGATTGATAATGCCAAACCAAGTGCCCAAATTTCAATCTTCAGCCCTTTCCATTTCAATTTTCCTTATTGATTAATAGTGAACTACAGATAGCTATTGACTGGACATATTTCGTGTACAGCGTGACAGAGAAAAATGATGGCATGTGGCTGCTTTTCGTTTATATGCTCGTTTACAGTTCCAATTTTCGGTGTTGTTAAATAAAAAACACTCACACAAGTTTATTACTGAGTTGTTTATAACAAGAAGTCACAAATTTTCAAAACTGAATTTTTAAAACTAAATCTCTCCAAGTTTATCCGAATACAAGGTGATTTCTCATATCTCAATTAAACTCATTTTCGTGAACGCACGATCAAATTTTCCGTTTGCTGAAGGATATAATTAAAAATAATTCTAGCTCATATTAATATTCATTTACATTAAAACACACATAAACCAGAAGATTTGGTCCGGAAGGTTCATTAACGTGGGAAAACACCTGAAAATCAAGAAACGTCGGATTTGGCCCCATTTTGCCAGTTTTGCGTTAAATAATCAGATCTGAAATGAACTATGCCTTAGTAAACAGCATTTTTCGCCTGAAATCATTACACAAACACAATATAACATATTCAAATATGTGCCATACTACCATCTCCGATTTCTAGGATTACATTTACTCAGTTAGGCAATCAACTGTATATATGGCATAACGCCCTCAATATAAAAACGAAGTGGGCTAAATTTAGTGTCTTCCAACGGATTAAATCGATTGGCTTTCCCTCTTACTGTTTGTCAGGATTGACTGGCTAGTTCTTAGGGAAGCGTTTATGCCAGCTCTCGTTCAGAAGGAATCCCGTAGCCTTTTCTTGAAGTCTGGTTCGTACGCGTATAGGAATAAACACTTGTGTGAACATGTCATGCATGGATTCAACCACAGTTGCCTTGGCCTTACCGTGCCACCGGAGTGCAAGGTGGATTTGAAGTAGATGCAACGCAAGGCACCGATGTGCCAGTTGGAATATGATGGTACTCGTCGCCCGAGATGGGCGAACTATTGCACCCTCTCGATGCCAGTTCAGTAAAAGCTCAGAAGACCCTGTAAAGCTAGTTTTGGTCTGTTTAATTGTCCTCGCTTTAGTTTTTACGAACCTCCCTGTGTCGTGTACTTCGCATATATAGCTCTAGCTGCAGTAATTCCCCTTCCCAGATATTCCAGGAGGTGTTCTCTGCTAACTCTAGCATTTGCTCTGTTTTGTCATTTTTATTTTCTACGTGCTGTCTTTGGTTTGCCATCATCTCGCCTCAGCCACTTTCATAGGCCTTTCTGCAATTAATTCTTAGTGTTATGATTGTATGGCTCTCACCAATCTTGTTACGGAACATGCTCGTGCCTTGGGGCTCAATCTAGAACCCTCGCAGGCAGTCACACAATTAATAGTGGTATAGGCAGATAAGGTCGTATCTACTGTCTGCTAAGGCTCTATATTGAGGCCCAAGGCACAACGGGAGGAGTGTATTCCGTAACATGATCTGTGAGCGCAAAACTATTATAATTAATATTCCCGATTACAACCGACAGGAAATGGACCCAACGCTCAATGCTAGATTGTTACACTCCATGACCAAAAATCCCATCTTCGAATCTCAGTTAATCCATACCTGGGACTGGGTATGACTGGCTGATAACTACTAATAAGCCAGAAGAGGCCATTCCGGTATAGTTCGTAGTGTTGCATAATTGACAGCGAGCGTCCTCTGAAGATAGTAAAATTGCAGTCTTAGTAATATATATTTCGGCCTTAAGCTCCATCGGAGAACATGTCCAGCCATTTTCACTGCAATTTTTTAATCTTCTCCCTCAATAGCGCCTGTTGGATATAGATCGCAAATGAAGACCGGCATGGGACAAGGCGTAATGTATCGGAAACTGATACAAGCTTTCATTTTTGCTCACTAGCATTCGATCAGTCAGTGAACATCGGCTGGAATGATGTAGATCGGCATAGGTTACGTTTACAACAGACTTCCTTGGACAACTTTAAAGGTTCTTTTGGTAATACCAGGAACTCCATCCCCCAGGACCTTACACTAAATTGCAAGAAGATTATGACTAAAGGCGAATATGAGTTTTTGGTAACACTTAAGCTTACGGTTAGGGTTAGAAAATGGAATCGGCGTCCCTCCTAGAATTTAATTCAAGGCCATCTGAACTACTGGTGTGGGTTCCTTTTTTCGTTCTGTTCGATGACCATCTGAAATATTTGGCTACTAACAGGGTTAACCACCTGACTTGCTTACGCCCCAAACATTTCAGTGGCTGAGTGATTATTCGTTAGCGTGATGCATTGTTACAAAGCTTAGGGCAGCCATCTCAGATGCAAACATAAAAGCCACCACCAAGGCGAACAACGAATCCCACAAAGTTCACGTACTATGGCCTAATAAAGAAGCACCCAAACGCCACTGTCTAGCCCACGCTGTTAATGGACATTCGAGGAGCGGATCAGCCTCATGGGACCTCTCAGGACCCCCAAATACGGCCACCCCACCATAGCCACCACCAACATCACCAATTAGGACACTCCTACCATGCTTAAAAAAACTTCCCTATTGCATCTGTTACCAGCAATGTGAAGGCAGCTCCAATCTCTCTCTACATTGCCATTGCATTTTCTCATCGCATATTGGTCTGATCGCGAACTAGAGAATCTCTAGCGCTGAAAGCGACGAACTAGTGTCTGAAGTCCCAGCATACACCTGTCACACATGCCATATCTACCAATGGGTCCCTATAAATGCAGGCGTTGTATGCTTTCTCATGGTTATATGACCATCCATGATAGCGCAATTCACCGGAACGTTACGACAGTCAACCCACTTCCCACAACTGAGTACTACTCTAGCACCAGCACCGATAACTCCAACACCTGTGGAATCAGTATCCAAAGTTTCTTTTTGTCATTAGCACCAACGCCTATTCGAATCAAGCAGTGGTCTGTTCAGACACGTATAAAATGATCACATTAATTCTGATGCACCAGTATAAGGAGCCCTGGCATACACCGATCGTTCTTCTCTCACCTACCCACACTGTCCCAGGACATTCGGCCGTCGCATGGGCCTTTTCGGCATATGCGTCTCCACAAAAACCTTCGGCAAATAAACTCTAACTCAGATCTAATTGCCACACCACGCCTACTTGTCCACATACGTATCTCTAGACTACATAGGAACCAGCTTCAAAACACTCCCACACACCCCACCCGATTAATACTATGGCTCTGTTCAGCAGCAAGCACATTGTCGACACCGGCATGACTGGAAAAACGTCACGGGCTTTTGAAATTGAGCCGCGATGTTCTTCTGCTCTCTATTCACAGGAAACTTTCTTTGTATGTTCATCGGGTGGCCTATTTTGCTCATTATATAGGAAGTTTCACCCTTCGTTGTTTGTATTAAACCATAATAATACCGTCATCTGCTAGAACCGTTTTGAAGAAAGTAAAATCTGACCTAATTATTGCCACACATTATTTAAGGAATATTAATGATGTCAAAAGTTGTAGTTTTAAGCCATTATGTGTTGTTTTTTCATCTGCCTGTGTTATCTGTTTTGCATACCCATTTTTATCCAAGGTCAATGGAGGAACTTTTACTGAAAATTTAGGACTGATACTTCCAAAAGGAAACCAATCTCTCTCTTTCTTTTCGGTATAGACAAAGTTCACGGACGCGGAAGACATATCTTGTGGAGCAGCCTGGCGTAGGGACAACGTTGTGTGTCTAGCGCAGTCATGCTGGGGTGTTTAGCTTTGTCAACCTCTGTGCTCATTCCCGTCATCAGATGGGTGAGAGAGTGGTACAGTCGACTGGTTCATGAAAGAGAAAGTGAGATTGAAACTGGGGAATTTGTCCGCACGGGAACTTAGCACGTTCTTTACCAGAGGCGCCTTAATCTGTCACAACACATACGAAGCATTCCGGGTTCGAAAGTTACCACCTGAGAGAATAGGTCAGTCGCCAGGAGAGTGTTTTGGAGTGAAAAAAATTGGCATATTTGAATAATTCGTTTAACCTTCTTGTGAAAAACTCGGTGACCTCAGTAGGATTCGATTCCACACCAGCAATGGGAAGGCTTTAGTACAGAGATTGGCAAACTCTGGCCTTTAGGCCAGATACGGTCTAGCTAGTATTCCAGTTCAGCCTAACGCACCCGAGTTAATTATTGTTGGATCTGGCCTAATTGAAGTGTCGCGGATTTGTTCCCCTTCATTACTGCTGGTTGCAGCTCAAGCTGTGGCTCATGTTTATTTTAGATCATTGGTGTCAGGCGCTTATGAAACAGAAGCGCCTGACCGGGGAGGGATGATAACTGTTGTGTTGTAAACAAGTTCACTCTCTGGTCTCGTTCTCATTCGCAAGAGTTAAAGATTGTCAGCACTCATTTTGACATTCCCTATGACGACGCCCCTGTGATGTGCAATTGGAGTTGATTGAGCTGCAGGCTTCGGACGTTCTCTTGTCTAAGTTTACTCCTTGCACTTCGCTCATTGACTTCTACCGTCAGATACCACATGCTCAGTTTCCAATGTTGTTATCCCGTGCCAAGCGTGTGGTGGCAATGCTTGGCAGCACTTATTCGTGCGAACAGCTGTTCTCAAAAATGAAGCTCTGTAAGAACAAGCTGTGCTCTCAGCTCACTGACAATCGCCTAAATGACATTCTGTTGCTGATCTCCTCATCATTAGAACCTGATATTGTATCTGTCTCTAAGAGCATGCAACATCATGTTTCCCATTGATCGTACTGTATTTTTGAATAATAAACGTTTTCTTGGACACCTTGTTTCGTCTGGCCTAGTGTGCCTTCTTGACCTTTTGAAATGGCCTAGTAGTCCGAAAAGTTTGCCGAGGCCTTCTTTAGTACAACCCACGGTCTAGCCAACTGAGCTACGAGGCCCCACCAGGAACCGTGAACTTAATCACACTTGCGAGTTACCCACCCATCCTACTGCAACGCACGGAATCCATCAATTCTGATCCAGTAAACTGACTACTTAAGCAGGATTTACTAAGCAATCAAGATAGAAGACCAGATTACTACTAGGCACAAGTGGGTCAAAGGAATTATTCAAATCTGCTAAAATCCTCTACTAATTAATTGTGCCTGGTAACCATCTGGTGGGTTCTAGATTAATTGTCTAGGAAATCCTGCATGAGCAGTCAGCTAACTGTATCAGAATTGGTGGATTCCATACGTTGCAGTAGGTTGGGTGTGTAACTTGACCCAAGTGTGATTGAACTCGCAGCTCCCAGTGAGGCTAATAGCTCATTTGGCTAGAGCGTTGGTCGAACTAAAGCCTTCCCCTTGCTGGGGTGGTTTTGAATCCCAACGAGGCCGCCGGGTTTTTCACAAGTGGGTCAAATCTTTTTTTGAATGACTGGAGAACCAGATGTTAGGCTGCGGGGACTCCTTCCCAATAGGACCTCAATGATATTCTCCCGGATGTGAGGTCCCAGTCAACCTTATTGTAGCCCGGTACATGTACTGAGGAGCACGTGGTGTTTGGCACGTGTGGACGCGTTGTTTCGCTTTGTCTGCCTTCGGTCGTCTTGGCAATTTTTTCGATTATAACAATCTATGTGAGGGAAATGAATCGTGCGGTAGGTGTTGCGCAATTCCACTTCTGCATGGGCTAATTCACGCTGTGCTCCACCCACTCGGTTGGACACTAGGTGGGCATTTTCGCTTGCGTCAATCAAACAGTCACTTAGCGGGCGATTAATATTCTGTCAGTGAGAAAATGGGGAAGCTTACAGCTAAGCTATATAATTTAATGGTTTGGGTCCAGCTTAGACTGCAGCCCCTAAGCAGAACCTAATC
The DNA here is from genome assembly GCA_017591395.1 of Schistocephalus solidus. Lineage (NCBI taxonomy): Eukaryota > Metazoa > Platyhelminthes > Cestoda > Diphyllobothriidea > Diphyllobothriidae > Schistocephalus > Schistocephalus solidus. The sequence goes on from WEDG01011594.1 coordinate 48,511, forward strand.
GCACGTACGTCGTCCCACCGTCGGAATAAACGCAACCCCTGGTATGAATTTAAATAACCCGTATGACACGAACAGGACGTGCACTCCTGGACTTAAAAGGTGGCGCATTTCAGTCAAATGCTGTGTAACCACATAACTTGGATCCAAATTTCGTTCTTCTCGGTATGCGATTAGGGTTTGTCTGCAGGATAAAATAATAGATAAAGAAATTCTTCATCAATCTTCCCTTACCCTTGTACGCTTCAAATAAATTTTCGTTTGGTTTTGTTGAGACGGTATATTTTTTATTCTTCTGCCGCAGTCATGGTTCAATACACAAAATACCGAACAGTTAGCAAGCTTGGCAGTATTATTCGTCATCAATTATGTCTTTTCTAAACCTTTTAGACGTCTGTCCTGGAAATAGATAAAAAACGTAATCGTCATTGAATTATATTAAAAAAGACCGGAGTTTATCTCATTTGTTTGATGGGTATTTTAACCAAAAAAGCATTTGGCGGATACCATTTTATTTTTACCTTAGATCAACTTACTATTTGCTTACTTCGACGTGCGGTATCATAAAAAACAAGTTTCGAGTGCCCCTTTAATGCCTCCAATTGCTGGACGCAAAATCAGACTTTCTTTTAGAAAAATAATAAAGCTGGCAACAATTGCTTAGGTGCTCTTGGGAGGATCTACGTCCAGTCTTCAACTCGTTCACGATCGCATCAATTTTATTAAGGTCCGTATTTAAAGTTAAAACAAGTGTGCATTCAAAAATTCAACCGTATTATCTGCTGGTTTTATTTAGGTTTCTTGGCGACTCAAGCTACGAAGGCTTATAATCGTGGTCCTATGGGAGGTACAACCTAAACGACAGGTAAAACAGCTAAATTAAACACTATATGCTCATTCAGCCTTCCCATTTTTCTCACTAGGGTTTAAAATAGTTTCCTAACACATCTTGAGCAGATTGATGCGCGCGCATTTCCTGTGAAACATTTCCTAGATCCGCAATTGTTATTATTCGTCAATTTAAATGTCAGAACAGGGTTCGCATTCCCATTCGCCTGATAGGCTTCAAATACTTTCGAAATCGGTCATCTTACTTACCAGGGATATTGTAAAAGTTAAATACGAAACATTTGTAAAATTGATGTGGTTTTGGAATGAACCTTTCTGACTAAGTAGCCGTAATCATGCAGTCAAACCCAAGCCAAGAGAATGCTGGCATTCGTTGACGAACGCTCACTCGATCCAAATCGGCAAAATAACGAGCCCTTAGCTCAATGGTTAGAGCGTTGATCAAAAGGTCGCTGTCTCTAGCCTCGGGTTGGGTATTACCTGGGGTTGGGCATGAATCGCCATTGACGGCTAATGAGCTAGAAATGGCCATTCCAGTCTCCCTCGTCTTTACCGGCATTGTTCATTTGCCTTTACTATAACTAACCGCTTTTCGGCTGCTGGTGGGGCTCGAGTGAACTCCATGACAGAACGGGACGAGTGAGTTCCGTTAGGATATCGGAGAACGTTCATCAACGAATATGCGGTTTTCTAACCTCTTTAGACAAAACACACTTTTAAGTCATGACTTGGAAGTAAGCTAGGTAAATAGGCAACTCCATCCTTCATCGGAACCATGGTCAGACTGTAGTTGCTCCCTGCCAAGTGGTATAATTTATGGCATGTTTAATCTCCGTGCGAGTCGATGCTATCCATTTGCGTCACCCTGTGGGAAGAAAGGAGTTGGGATCCGGTCGTGTGTGACCCACACCGAAGCAGTTTTGGGTCTTGTCAGCCAGTGCGCTGGCAACCCGTCTCCGGTCGTCTTCAACTTGTCTTGTCATGGGAAGAGTCAAGTGTGCCAGATGCATCATAAGCCTTCGTCACTACAAACAGATCCACGCGCAAATCAAAACTGCTCGCGGTTTCTGAAAAGGTGGTGGCCTATATCGGCCGTGAGCATCAAGCATGTACTAAAAAATGATCACTGATGTTTTTGAGCCAGCGGCTAGTCATGGGTACATCGAGGTATAAGTGAGGAATCCTGCACACCATCCCATTCAGTTTCAATTCCTAGCCTGTTTTAATGCTAACGTGAAATCCAGGTGACTGGAGGTGAAAGTCTGTCAAGTCGTGGACGTAGAATTCGTTCTAATCTCAGAGCTCAATGTTGAAAGAACTTAGAATACGTTCCCTATCTCATGAAATTTCAACCGCAATTCTGAAAGGATTTCGATTCAAACAAATTACTCAAGTAATTATTTCACATTGATTATCGTACAGACGAATACCAAAATGTTTCTTTCACGATACAATACCGGCTATTGAACGATCCTCTTTCTGTTCGCTAGCAAAAAAATATGCTGTAAGTAATGGCTAGTTAACTAGTATGCAATGTACTCATTGTTTCTCAATGCCCTTAATAATAAAAAAAATATTATAGAAAACACGCACACACATGTTCTTGCTTTTACTCATTTGATAGCAAGTTACGTCCTTTTCAAATTTTAATCTCGAAGGAGGGGTATTTTTCGGGTTTTAAAAAATTGTGAAATTACTGGATGATTTTGAAACCTACCGGCCGTTACACTTAAATTCAAGGTTTCCAAACTGCATGCTGTATACATTCTGTGTAAGTAAAATCACGCATTCCTCTACACTATGAGGAAGAGATCATGCATTTATCTTAATGTTTTTCAATAAATGTGGATCACGTTGCATACATTGTAGGCAAAATTAATAAATGGACGGCTACAATGTATTATGGAAAAACATTTCAATGTTTTTAAAAATGTCATGAGTAATAAATTTTCTTAAATCGAAGGATATACTTTCTTCAGGCATAACATTTGTAGAAAACGTCATTTGATATAAAACGAGTACAATAAATAATATTTTAGTGCATGTTTTATGTAAAATATATTTGAATTAATAGGAGCCATTTTAACAGAGTACACTGTCAAAAGATCGTTCAATAGCCAGAATTCTACTGAAATATCTTGGTATTAGTCTGTACGATAATCAATATGACAACCCTTATTTAGGGATTTATTTAAATCGACTACTCTCAGGCACAAGCAGAGAGAAGTAAGCTAAATATGCATAAAAAATTGAGTCTAGGACTATAAGTCTTCAAGTAGACTGACATGCTCCAAGTTAGCAATTAATTTCTGAGGAAATTTCATAATTTTGTTTGACATTTCATGAGATAGGGAATCTACAGTAGGACAGCACACGTACAGGCGCGTTTGGATACAAGATCTCTCACCCAAATTGGGTGGATTCATTCACTAGAATAATCTTTTTTTCCAGTGATGTAAGGGAAGACTGTTTATAGGTCTTACGAAGACATTTGGGACGCCTTGATAGTTTGAATTTGGGGAAAAGGTTGTTTGCTAACTTGGCTATGGGTTACCAGGCATACCGACAACGTATGGCGCAAGGACCTTCTGTGAAAACTGACTGACTGATGAAGAAGCACCTTCGGATCATTTAGTTGTCCCAAATTAAAGCCTGGTTGTATAACGACCTAAAAAAATGGTTACTCATAAAAAAATCAAAGATAAAATGAATATTTCTATAAGTATTCATGACTTTTGTTGTGCAATTTACCACCCATAAAACCAACATCAGCCCTCTCAGGTCGTTGTATCTGTACTTCACTGTAAAGATAAAGCCTGATTAGTGAACGGTGTGGATGAGGATAACATTCTTAACCAGAAGCAAATAATTCGAACATCGAGAACGATGATCTACAGCGTGTGCTCCACAACATGGTGGGTGAATGGGTGGTGACTTGCGCGTGAAATAGTTTATATTGATAGTAAACTTGCACAGCATTTACTACATTCTTTCTGCCCCTTACAAACCATGTTCCGATGGCAAAGTGTCGTCAGAGGTGGATCGGGTGCAGCGGCTGAGAGTGCTGAACAGCCCGTCCACTGGTGCCCTTCACGCTAGGTTGTCACTCCGCTTTCACCGAAACAAGAGACGCGCAGATCATAACTGACTGGGATTGCCATAGGGACCACAGTAAGAGGGAGCTATTACAGCCTGACTATCAGTCTACGAAGGCTGATTTATCTCGTCAGTTAGCAGCCTTGTAATTCATGGCGGTAAGGATGCCTTGTATGGCCACCTAAACAGGACACGGTAATAGGAATAACCCATAATGCACGTGAATGTGCGCCAAATTCCAAGGAAATCATGTTTACGATTAATGTGAGGGCAAGGGTAACGTTTAAGTTTGAGAGTTAGGTTACAGTTGGGGTCAGGGTCATAATTAGGCCAAGGTTTATGGCTATTATTGTATTAACAGTAGAGTTTAGGAAAAGGATATGGCTCAGATTAAAATAAAGATGACAGTTTTGTTTCATATTAGGGGTAGTGATAGTGTTAAGGTATGGGTATATTTACCGTTTCTGAAATTTATTGTAAAGACACTTATTTTAAGCAGATGGGGTGGTTCCTATTCCCTTATCCTGTTTAGGTGGCCATACAAGGCATTCCTACTTTCATTTTATAGCTTTTAGTTCATCAGGATAGTTTAAGAGCGCCTGAGATTGTTGATAGTCCGAAATATGCGCTGAGTGCCACGGGAACGGGGTCCCCAGAGTCAACCTCTCTCTCTCTCCCCCTCTTTCCTTTCCCAGTTCACCGTCCGAGGCGGTCCGAACCATCTGATGCGCGGATTAGGCGCCTGCGCCCAGCCATGCCACCCTCTCTGCTTGCCGTGCCCTGTGTTGGTTCAGTGTATCTCTCGCGTGGGTAGCAGCATTGTTAACCTACGAGTGCCACAATGAACCATCGGTTTAACTTCCAAACAACCCAGACCTCGACCTGGTAGTAGCCTCATCATATAATGCATAATCATTTTCCCTTCTGATGCCCCAGCGCTACTACGTTGTAAACCATTGTCCTGTTTGTCAACATCGTTGGCTCGCTAAGCGGTTGTTTGATTCCAATCTTTATTAGGAGACAGCGCCAGTCGTCTACTACCCATATAGCTTTTATTGTTGTACCAGTTACTTTGACACAACTTACAGAGATGCCTATTTAAGACAACTGCAGCAAAAAAGCCCTTACACAGACAGAATATCACTCGGAAGTACGATGTGTTTTACGTCCAGTCTACCAAGCCTCGAATGTCTCAACAATCTCTTCTCGGCTGTTGGCAGCTTACACATCTAAGGATCTCGAGGTCAACTAATGTCTCAATAAGTGATAGTAAAGGAGCAGAACCACTGTAGTTTCTTCCTTTGGCACAAACAGTAGGTTCATTTTTGAGTCAAAGCTTGCGGAGTCGGGCGGATAGGAAAACTCACCAAGCTCTTCTCTTGTGTCTGCTTTGTGGATTAATCCTGCACATCCGCCCCTCAGGTCGGCAGTAAATTGCTTGAGGGCATTCTTTACGTTACCCAGTTGGAGATAACTAATTAAGTTCTGACGAAGGCGGCCCTAACCACCCCGCTGCCCCCGTCCCAGCATCTTCAAACTCACTACCCGCTCCTGTGGGCCGCAGAGTGGTGGGGGGTGAGGAAAGAGGGACGATGCTGGTCCCCACCGTATAATACGTCGTCTGCACAGAACCCGTAAGCGGCTGAAAAAGCTAATCTGCAGGTGCTCACGCATTCGATGCGGGAGCACGAATGGAGATGGGCACGCGTCGAGGAGGAGGTGCGGGTTGGGGAAGAGATCACGCATCTTCCCTCTTAAGATGGCGGACGTCACTGGAACCCCCCCCTGCCCAGTCCACTCCAGTCGCTGCCGCATAGGCCTCACCGCGGTTGTAAGCAGCTCTACGGCTGCAAGTCAGAGGATCTGGAGTGTGATTGGCCTAGCCCTACAAGTGCCGATTACAAATAAAGGGCTTGAGTGGCCAACGCAATTCCAGTTTTGATTCCACGCTGTCATCTGACCGAATTGGTATCAGGCATAGAGAAGACAATACACTGTAAGTTCCCTTTATCCATAACAGTAAAATAATGATGTGCTCATCGCTATGAACCGACTTACCAGAAAAGGGTTAATTTAGAACAAGGAAACTATTATTTGAAAGAATTATTTTTCTTGTATTCGGTCGTTAATTAAACCATGCTTAAAACAGGGATAGGACCCTAAATAACTAAATTCTACAACACTTAACAAAGGAAGTTAGTTAAAATGGGAGACGCTGCATAGCAGGTTTTTTAATCCTTCCCAAGATCTCAAACTTACTAATGATCAGCTAAAGGAACACAATGGCTAAATTATGTAGCTACCAGTCTTTTCAAGACGTAAACATGTCACTTAAAAAAGGACTGCGTAAGGCTGTTAGATCCAAAGTTCATCCCTCCTGTTCTTCAGATGGAGAGCTCATGTGGACAACTGTTCACTAAATATGAGGGTACACTCTTGGATTAAGACATCTTGAAAGACATGCCTTCCGGTAAAGCACTCGCCGGTTTTTTACCTTCCTATATAATTTTTTTTACCTCAGTTTGTTCCCTTTTGTTTATCATGTTTATTAGATCTAAGCTCAAGGATGCCACAACATTCGGACGTTGTTCAACCCCTAAGAAACCAGCAGCTGGGCCGTTCAACTATTTCTTCAGACGTGGAAAACAACATACCTTTTCATCCTCCCACTGGACTGAAATTGACCTGCAGCAGTCCGAAGAATAACGACTCAGGCTTCGATGAGAACCTCACACAAACCGGAAATTGCCATATCCAGCAGAATTATTTAACTGACATGTGTCTCCACCTCACCGATTCGGACTCTGAGAACCGAAAGCCACAGTACCAGAAAGAACCAGTCGATAACAGACGTCCAGAGCCATTCACTTTCGAGGCACCTTCCGCACCCTACGGCCCCTTACATTTCGACTTGTCCACCCCTTTTGTTGTTCCTCCACCGGCACTTCTACTCTCCACGCCAGTGTTGCAGTCCATTCAAGTTCTCAGTCCTGCTGGTCTCTTCTGGCCGCCCCTACCGCCACAACCGACCTCCAGTAGGTGGTCAGGGTTGGGAACCACAGGGCAGCCGTCAGTCACGCCCAGCGTCTACGATGTGACCAATGGAATAACCACAACTCATCTCACGACGGTCGCAGAGTCACCACAGTCGCCAATTTTTCATAGTCAAAGTGAGGAGCAAAACGTCCTCTCCACGGACTTGCTATTAAATCTAATCGCCAGTCTTCAAAAAAACGTGCGGGAAATGGTGCGTTTGAGTTTACAGAGAGCAGAACTGAATCCACAGTCGACAACGATTGTCGCACCGGATCTTCGCCAGAAGACGCCGAAGAGGGGTGAGGAATCTGGCCTGCAGGGTGCGAAACGACTCAGCTCCTCTAGAAATGATGTGTCACACAAAAATTGGCTCAGGGTAGACTGGCAAGCTGAGGCTCCTCTGCCACTGGAGACAGCAGGCAGGCCGGAAACAGAGGAAGGCGAGAGATTAGCAAGGATGACAAGTAGGCGTTTCGACTCGCTTTCGCTGAGTGGGCGAGAAAACAGGCCAATTGATGGAGCCAAGGCAGTAAAAGTTAACATCAAGACGAAATCGAAAACTATTACTCAGGCCGATGAAGCTTATATCAACAAGGTAGATTTATTTTACAGGGCTTATGAACTTCAAAAACTTAATGAAGTAGTTTTTTCCTTCTGTGCCTACTTCATTGCTATGTATGCAGTTCAATCACAATTTTGCTGGGATTTATTTCTGGAAAATGCAGGTAAAGGAAAATTTTTGAAATTTTATAGACAATAAGATAATTCTCATAATAATAAGCAGAATTACCTTACCGAAAAATACGATGAGCTTTAAATGGTCATTTTTGGCTAATTAGTCATAATCAGCCAATCATACACAACCTCAACCACTATTAACATAACAGAATTGAACCGACAGGACAACGAGCCCACGGTTCAATGGTTAGTGCCAGCTTTAAGCCTTGGGTTTGTGAAATCTGGGGTCGGGCATGGCTGGCTAATGATGGCTCGTAAATCATAAATGCCATTCCAATCTCCATTTTCTCTGTCAGTAACGTCATTTTATCTATATTAACAACCCCTGAGCTGCTGCTGTTAGGCCTCGAGGTTGAGTCCCGAGGTAAAAAGGAACAAGTTGACTTCATAACACAATCGGTTAGTGCCTTGCTGTCGTTAATAATAAGATACTCTCTTGGAAGTTTTAAAGTAGTCTAATTCAGGAAAATCGTAAAACATCGTGTAATATTTTATCGCATAAAGAATCTGTTTGATTGTACATCCTACAGATAGAACATGCCAAACAGTTTCCAGAAAAATTCCTCTCAAAAATTTGCATATTTGCTCCAAATCCAACTGACCGGGAAACCCACTTTACTAGTGTCCCTCAAACTTCCTAACGAATAATCTACTTGTTTTACTGTTTAGGGCGGACTCCTCAACGGAATTTACCTCCGAAAGGCCAAATTGATGTTTCTGTATGCGCGCTATCCCACCTCCTTTAACCTTAAATCCTATTTTCCTGAGGTATCCTTCACTCGGTATAATACTGCACAGCTAGTCAAGTGGTTCAGCAACTTCCGGTAAGCCCAAGAAAAAAAATTATCCTCGTGATCGTTTTCATCGTCGTCGCCTCTGCTGTTGTGAGTACGCGGTTGTGTGCAGCTGAAACGCTTGAGAAGATGACGGGACTCCAACCAGCAAGTCATTTGCTTTTAGTCTTCGGGTTTTCTCAAATTCCCTCTGTTTCTGAACCATTTATTTATTTATGCTTCAGGTTAAGGGACCGAATACTCTAGTCGGACGCATGGGGTAACTGCGGTCATTTTTAATACATTTCAGGGAGTTCTTCTATATTCACATCGAAAGATATGTCCGGGGACTTATAGCCTCAGGATTGAAGTCGGAGGACAGTATTCATATCACGCCAATCCATGAACTATGCCGATCCCTGATTCTCCATTACAACCGTGGCCTTGACATGAAAGTGAGCAACTAAGCTGTAGTTTAACACAATCAGCATAAGACGCATATAAAGAAGATTTTTATAATTGAGATGTTCAACCATTTTTTTCTTCCTAGATGCCACTTGAATTCCCCGTTGCGGTAGAACAGGCTACAAGGCAGTTTTTTGCGGCCATCCGAAGTGGGGCAGACGCTAAGCCTTAATGGAAGAAGAATATATATAAGAACGTCGCTCAGTTTGATCAGCCCATACCTGAATCATTCCGGTGCGAAAATTCATTTAAGATGAGGTCCTGATATACTGTTGTATTTTGGCCTGTATTTGCAACAAATCATTCATTTAAAAACGCAAATACCTACCTTTTTTGGATCTTTTCCAGGCACACTCATTGAATTTAGCCTCTTTTGGAACGCAATATCCTTGCACAGACGATAAACTGGACAACTTCATAAGTACATTTACAGAGGGGGTATTGAAAGCGCAAATTCAATGGTGAAATTTACATTGTGCTAGTTTCGATCCCGTGAATCGGCTCCACCAATTTGAACCCCAAATGAACGCAGAGTTTCGATGTTTTAATATCCAGCTTCATAAGTTGTGGCTTGGTACCTTTGCTTTCTTTGGCCTCTGTGTAAATCAACTTTGTCATTAGAAAGTTATTTTTAATTCAGCGAACACAAGGTCATGCTGGTCTGTTGACGGGTAGGTAAATAGAAGACCGAAAAATGTCCGATGTTTACCATTATCGCTTGTTGCCAATATGCCATGGCGTTTCCTCACTGTGTGACTACTTAGACCTAGAAAGTAACCACTCGACTCCCCACCAGCGATCAACGCTTTATGATTCTCTGATGCTGGGAGGGCTTTTTACATCAAGCACAACAATTCCTACAAATTGGGCCAGTACTATGGTCCCGTGCATGCACGCTTAAAAAACCTATAGTTTGACTGCCTGTTGGTTTCAAATTTCGAGAAGGTTCTTTGCTCGAAATTGGAGAGGCACATCGTTAAAGTCCTGGGCAGCTCAGCCGCGGACGTTTCTGAGCCAATATACACTCTGCAGATGAATTCAATCTTGTAAGCTAACTTTGCCCGTTTTTCATAAGCAATGTCACTTGACAAGGCGAAAATCACTATACAGATCTTTAACATGAAGGATTCAGGAGGATACAGAAGAGTGTGTGATGGATATTGGAGTAAACGTGAAGCAACCTTATGACGATAACTTGATAGGTAAAAACAAGGATAATTTATTTGGATAGAAAAATTTTAACGGATAACTAATTATTTTTGGTGAGTACTAAACTTTCAGTCCCAAATCGCTTAATTAAACACTGGATGGGAAAACCGAGTTTCGATCTATATGCGTGTTATAATTGCAGCTTATGCCTGTCAGACGTAAACAAGCAGAGATAAAGTAAACAGTGGTGGACTAGACTTAATTGACTGCACAATAGGACGGCTAACTTGGATTTAGGAATTCAGCTTCGAAATACGGATAAGGTATAAAAGGCTGCGTGTTGACTGGGCTGCGGAAAAGCGAAGCATTGCATGGATTGCCAACTAAAAAATTCAAGGCAGTGCAGGGAGCACGACATTTCGGCCGTCCTTGCCAACAATTTACAGTGCATGACGCGTAGCAGGGTGGATACAGGGACGATGATAATTGCGCGCGAATTAGTTCATACTGATAGTAGACTTGCATATCACATATCGCACCATCTCTACCCTCACCCACCTGAACTCGGTGTCACCCAATGGTCAAGCAAACTGGAGGCGGGATCGGGTTCAAACGATCGACACGATGTGAATCCGCACCGAGGCATGCCAACACGCTCCCTGCTCCGCACTCACACGATCGGGATTTCATACAAAAACAAGGGGAGGCAGGTTGGATCCCACTGCGTGGGAGTGAGATAGAGGCCACATTAAGAGGGAGCCATTGCAGCCTGGCTCGCAGTTCATCAGTCGAACGTTCGACACAAACACATACACAAACATAGGATGACAGTTCGACCGTCGATTTCGACGAGGTTCAACGTATGCTCCACACCAGGTTGTGCAGGGATGGTGACTTGCACGTGAATTAGTTTTAAGTGGTAGTAGCCTTGCGTTGCAGCTACCGCACTCCCTCCTCCTCCTCCACCTAAGCCCGTTGTCAAGACAGAGTCAAGAAGAACGGAGATGGGAGAGGGCGCAGGTGGCGGGCGCGCCTGGAGCCGCCCCTGGGTTTACAACCACACCTGACTCGGATCCCACGGAGTGGGAGTGCCATAAAGGCCACATTAAGAAGGAGCCATTGCAGCCTGAATCTCATTCCGCCAGTCAGCCACTGCACACAAAACACACATTGGGCTGACCACGCGGTCCGAGTTATCCCGTCATTTGGCAACCTTCCAAGCCACGGTTTTTAGCGCACCGTGATAACTTTAAGCGCGTCCGATTGTTTATAGTGAGGAAAATGCGCTGAGCTGTTGACCTCACTTTCTCCCCCGCCCCCACAATCAGACCACCATCCGAGCCAGTCAGTTGTCTGAGGCGGGAATGGGCTCATTGGCTGATGGGTCGGCGTACCCGTCTTCGCGCACCACGGCACGACCTGGCCCCCATAACGCACCCACCAGGATTTACTTAGTCAGGGGATATGGAGGAGCCATCGCCATCTGACTCCCAGTCTACTGGTCAGCCACTCGAAACACACAGCACATACACTGAGCTGACGGCGTGGTCTGGTGTAAGCGTCAGATTGGAAGCCTTCTCAGCCACGGTTTCTAGGAAACCATGAACACACACACACGATAGTTCGACCGTCGTAATTTGACGATGTCCACCGTATGCTCCATGGAAGGTGGAGCAGGGACGGTGACTTGCGCGTGATTTAGTTTAAAGTGATAGTAGCCTTTCGCTGCAGCTACCGCACTCTCTCCTCCTCCCCCACCTGAGCCCGGTGGCAAGACAGAGTAAAGAAGACTGGAGGCGGGAGAGGACGTAGGTGGCTAGCGCGGCTGGGTTACAAATGGTAACACGCACTTCGTAAATTCAGACACAAGAGATAGTTAGCTCAATGCTCGTCTCTTCCGCTTAAATTAGTAGCACTCGTGCTGAAATTTGAGGTGGGTTGAAATATGGTCGCGCTGCCTAGCATGGCCACTGAATGATTTAGTTTCAAATACATGTCTACTAACAGTAGGCATATTTATATGCTTTATTGTGTGGATTGTTCCTCGGTCGGTTACTTGGTTTCAGTGACTCATTTCATGGCACACCTTACGATTTTATTTAGTTAACAGTGAAAGGCTTATCTGCAATTGTAGGGGTGGGTGAAGAGAGATAACATGGGTATAGGCGGCTGCACAGTTTCACCCCTCCTTTCCCAGTTAGTGTCCCTCCAAAAATCCTATATGCCCGTATTGGAAGTGGCCTGGTTTACCCATAAATTTTGGCAGACATACAATGCAGCCCTACCTAAAATATTAACGAGGTAGAATAGTTGGTCAATGGAGAAAAAATATAAGAAGAGAACATAGAGAATCAGGGGTAGACCTGCATCAGAATACTCATAACCCTCATAGGTGTTATTGGGAATAGCTTTAAATTCCATTGTCCCTTGCATTTAACAGCGACTTTCATAGTCTTTGCCCACAACTGCCTGCGGGGGCTTATTCAAAGTCGGCATCTGAAAGTTACCAGTGATCATCTAAAAATCATAAAAATACTCAAACTTATAGACACATATGGTAAACGAATGTAATTGGCCATTTCCGGTGAAATTATTGAGTGTATAATCTCCGCGCATTTAAATAAAATTGAGTTTAAAATTTAGAAATTATTGAAATATGCTCACTTTACTTTCATGTAGCAGCTGCTAGAAGAGAACTGCACCTTTATCGATGCACATGCCGTTGTTTTCCTCACCGAAGGACTGAAAAAACGCTGAAACCGTAGATTAGAATGTTCTTAATGGATTTTTTTTAATCAACGCGCAAAACATGTAATCAAGAAGACAACGTTCTGAATCTTGTGATCTCAGACAGGATTCACCGACGACCAAACCAGATTTATATGTGTTCTCCGATAATTGCAAGTATGTTAATCACTGCATCCAACCATCCCGTTACAGGTCAGCGGTTCCACATTTTTTTCAAGATACCCTTTGAAGGATTTACTAATGAATTTATAAATTTTCATATGAGTGCCTATGATATGAGAAGACTATAATCTCTGAACTCTGAACACCCTCAGCTATCTCCGTCATGCTTACTTTTTATTAAGGTTAAAAAATCTTGTTACTCTACCCTTCCTTATATTACTGCATAGACGTAATTATGAATAATCGGAAGTCTATGTTCGCCAAACTTGACATCTTCAGTACGATAGTAGTCTAGCATCTATGAAAACTCAGAACAGAAAATATCGATCACATTGGTTGGACTGATTATTTTTGCAATTACTAATATCGGGACTATAAATACCTTGAACAATACTAGTAGGACGTAGACAATGGTTTTCCAGTGTGGGGAAAAGAGGGTGATTCCACTGTTGTCGCGTTTTTGCGGTCATAACTAAGTCTGAAAGTCACTAAAATTCGGAAGGGATCAACCAAATTCAGTCAGGAAGCCTCAAATTCATTATGAGTATAAACTTCACAAAAATAATTGTAAAGTGAGTTTCATTCAAAATTTGACGAGAATGTATCAAAACAGTTATTTCTTGCCACTCGCTGTGCCACGATGATAACCACCACCTGTGCAACAGTATGGTAGGTGTAAGGACGGTTACTGGCGTGCGAAATAGTTTGCAGTGATAGTAGACTTGCACAGCAACTACCGCATTCTCTCCTTGCTCATCTTCCTTGGCCTGCTGTCAAAGCCGAGTCAGAGGTGACAGAGATGGATCGGGTGCAGCCCATCTGTGCGTGCCACACACACGCCTGGTCTGTGCGCGATGGACCCAGTTTTCATCAAAATAAGAAAGAGGCTGCTCAAATCCAACCTGAGTGGGAGTGTCATAGAGGCCGCAGTAAGTGGGGACAAGTAAAGCCTGGTTCGGGTTAACCCGTTAGGTTGTAGGCTTTCAAGCTACGGCTTTTAGCGCACCATGTCAGCTTAAGAATGCGTCAGATTGTTTCTACACGAGTAGGTAAGCTAGGTGCCATGGCGGTAGAGTCTTAAACGTCTTCTTTGCTGTCTGTGCCCGATATAATGCGTCAGTCAATTTTCCAAGGTAGTTAATTAACTGATGTCAACATCAGTCGCACATGGCTAAAAGAACTGCAGGAACCTGCCTACGCGAGCCACACATGACATGGTCGCACACCACGCCAGGTTTTCATGAGAAAGGGTTGGAGGTTTAGATCTCAACTGTTTGGGTTATTGTAGAGGCCCTCATGCAGCTCAGTCAACACTGAACTTGATCCTGCCAGGTCTCCGGGTTGATTTACAATTGTTTGAGTGAGATATTCAGGATGTCGTTTGTGCTCGTTGTTGCCAAACACCCCTAACGACGTCACTGTAGAAGCGTCGGTTAGGTTGGCCGTCGTACTCCAGCGGCGCGGTTGAATGGGCTTCAGTATGGCATTGCTACCAAGGATGACGGTTCGTTCGAAGACTTCTGTGCCTGGAAACTTGTCTTCCCATAACATCTGAGGTGGAATTGATCGAGATTCCTCGTCTGTTTCTCATAGACTCTCAGGCTGCCTTCCCGTGCAGCAGCGTCGTCAAGATGACGCCTCTGTAAATCTAAAATTTATTGGTTAGATGGAGATCGATGCGATTTCACACGGAGTCCTAAGGGCAGCCAAAGGCCTGAATGGATTTTGAGATACGATGTGCAACCGTATCCTCGATTTTGGTGTTTCCTAAGAGGGTACTATCTCGGTGAACAAATTTTTAAAATGCTTGGATTGAGATCCGTTTATACGGATGCAAGGCTCGTTCTATTCACTGTTGGGTGTCGGCCGGTATTTTCTCAGTGTTTTATTGTGTTGATGGTCAGCCTGAATTGTGCACATGCGGTGACTTAGAGTTTCATGCTCTGTTGCATATCCGCTTTTGCCACTGTGTTGGGTGCACAGTCGTCCACGAAGCGCAGGCCACGGACAGTTGTCGCGGCCAACCACGATGGTGCCTGCATGCGTCAGATATTGATAAGTCGATCGAATGTCCTTTAAGATATGTTTACGCCTGGGCGCTCTTCCCGGTAGGCGTACATCAACATTACAGATAACATGAGAGTGGGTTAGTGTTTAAAGTCCGGCTTAACCCCATTAGTCACTACGAATGTTTCATAGGGCCTCGGCAGGCGTATAAAGTTAGCATGGGAGCTTTTCGATTTTGGTGGCACTTTTCTTACAGCTGATGGTCGGCGAAGATCAGTTCGACAGTGCCGCATTTCACACGAAATTTGTAGTGACAATCCAGTTGGATTCATTTTTCCAAGTTCATGTTCAGGCGATTGCAGAGGACGTTGGCGAAGATTTTCCTACAATGCCACGGTGGTTGCTATGGCTTCGACGGCTACTGTTAGGTTTAAAGTTGTGAACCTTGAAGTACTGAGGGAATTATCGTTGCCACCACAGTTTCTGGATCTGCTTGTAGAATGCGGAAGTATCTGCAGTGGATCCCAGTAATTTCCGCGGGAAAAGTTATTGCACGGCTGTCATTTTTTCTGAAGGGGCAGGCAGGAAGTCCAGGTAGTTATCAGTTTCCAGCTGCGGGAGTTTGTCGATGGCTCCATCAGAGATTGTGGATGGATGGTTTAGAACGGTTCCGGAGTGCTTGGCCCAGCGCTTCAGAATTTGCGATTTCTCATTAAGAAGCTTACGTCCACTTTTGTTGCTTAATGGCGTGGTTTCTTTGAGTTGTAGAACACCTTGATGTGGGCAAAAACTTTTTCATATACTTGCTGCACGTGTGAACTCATATCCATTTACTCTTACGGTTCATCCAGGCGTTTTGTATCTCACAAAATTTCGGTCTTACCAGGCATCGAGCAAAGAAGAAGACAGCTTTGATCGTTTTGCTAGTCCAGTTGGCGGGCACTTTTGCACTTTTTTCCTCAGAGAAAAAAATAACGAGAACCTTGTCATTATCATTTAACCAGTCCTGATGGTTGCGGCGTGCGCTTCCCAAAAAAACATACAAAGTAAATGAATGGATTACGCTCCGTAGCTGGTATCACCGAGTCTCTCTGGTGACGTGAGCATCCGGAGACGGCAGTTCTTTCCGGGGTGGCACAGTTGATTGTTGAAATCTACACGTGAACAGCCTCATTCAGCGGAATAATTTTGAACCCTACCGGCCGTTACCATTGAATTTAAGGTTTCCAAACTATACATTGTATACATTCTATCTAAGTAAATTCACGCATTGTTTTACGTTATGAGGAAGTTTTCACACAGTTTTCATAAAATTTTGCGATTGATATTAATCCTATTGTCCATTTTACATGCATGGTTAATAAATTAACGGATATGTTGTATTTTAAATGAAGATTTTACGATCTTAAAAACCTCCTAATTAGAAACATTTTTAAAACCCAAAGGTAGCAGTTCTTTAAGAATAACATTTAAATATGGCATAATTTTCTAACAAACGCGTGCAAGAAGGAAAATTAATCTACGAAAAATGTTTGACTTTATAAAGCCATCAAAAATGAATGGTGATAATGCAAACTAATTGAGTAAGTATTTTTTGTGGGCCGTCAGAAAGAAACTCGATCAAAAGCCAGTATCCTACGTGTCAAAAATATTTTTAATGTAGGTTGTACGATAATCAATATTATAAGCCTAATTAAGTTATTCGTTTGAATCGAAAACACTACCAGAATCAGACGAATTTGTAAATATCTCTTTATGTTTAGGAGGATTAAACTTTTATAAGTTATTAAATATCAGGCTATTTAAATATCTTCAATCAACGAATAAGGGCTAAATAGAAAGTATCTCCCATCCTTGCTTCTCAAAATGATGGCCACTCAAAGAACTTGGATATGCGTATCATTAACTGAGACATATCACCCGATCTAAAAGTATTAAGAGCATGAGATTTTATTTTTAGTTGGCATTGAATGAGTACTAACGTTTTAATTTTCTTGTTTTTTGATAACTTGCTGTGCGAAATAGTAATAAAAAATGCCCCAGGCGTGAGATCTTTTGTTTAACATTTGGTGAGCAGGTTTTCTCTATCCAGTGTGTTAGGCTGGCACTGCTAAAGTTAATTCTGCATATTTCAGGTACTTTCATTAAATACTGAAACCGCCCATGTCAAGCCACAAGCTAAAAAATAAATAATTTTTCTCAGTGTAATGGAATAAAAAAACCTTGTTTTATGGTCATTTGTGGACCAAAAGAAAAACTGCAAGTAATAAGATTCGTGCATTTGTGAAGAAAATGAATATTAATTAGGAAAATTCGATTCCTTTAATACCGAATTCTTCAATCGAACCCAGGGTACAAAAAACCACCTGAATGACAGTATTAAGTGTTAATAGCCTTTCTGAAATATTAAATATTACGGTTATTAGAGAAAGTAGTTGGATTTCACAGAACTTATATCAGCACAGTTAAATGTCCTCTTACAAATACAGTTTCAATATATCACTTCGCTACCCCGTCTTGCGTTGATTTATTCCGGAGACGGATCTATAGAAGTCTTTATTAACATTGCAATTGGACGTAAGATTTTGTCAGGAAATTAACAATGATAGCAAATAGGCCCAATCAGATGAAACTCAGGAATAGCTCCAGAATGTGAGGACCCTACATCAGCAGAAATAGATTGAAATTTCGATGTTCTGTTGGTCAACCATAATTTCTAATTTTTGATAGGTTAGCAAAACCCTTCGTGATGGAAATCTCAAGATATTTTTCGATCAGCATTGGTGACGAAACATTCCTTCGTTTTTTTCCACAATCAGCAAGGAGCCAATGAAGAGGACAGCAGATTCGGTTTAAGATCGACATGCTTAAAGCAAGTCTCGACATAGCCCCTTCCCCGCGACCAGTTGAGGCTCAAACTCAGTGCACGTCAGCCAAAGGATATGGCTTGCGCAAAGGATATAGGCTTCCAATAAATTGTCCATATATTACCATGAAAAAAAAACTTGCTTACAGAATGACCTCAGAGATAAAACGTCTTCATAACTGCACTGATCGGCTAGCCTAGGCATCTCAAAGTACGCTTACTATCCTGCCGTGAAAACTACTGATTGATTGCAGCCTGCTCACCAATTATCTTATCCTTACTCAATCAACAAACATCGCCAAAGTGCAAGCGAATGCAATAATCCCCAACTCCTGCCAAGCACACGCGTTTTTAGTATTTTAGCCTTTTGCGTCATGTTCCCTCTCCACTTCGTCCCCAGTGTCAGAGGTTTCCATGCAGCCTGATAAACATGATATTAATGCAATCTCACTGGATGGACCCAAATGCTACGCTACATAGCTTGTCGAATAAAACAAGAGTTGGCAAATAAATAACATAGACTCTTTTCAGTCATTTATCCATGTAGCACCTGACAGCGTCCCAAGTGAAGGGCCAAATTGGGGAAGAGGATAAGGAGGAGGAGGAGGAGGAAAAGGAGGCCACGGCCCCATGCAAAGGGTTGTTCGCCTTCTGTTCTTAACCTTACTGATAGAGATCTTTTGCTAGATTTGCTGTAAAAATTTGATGATGAGTCGATCAATCTTACTATATAGTTGGTCAGACAACATCTCGAAATAAGCTTTTGTCTTGTCAATCCCAATTGGCTCTAAACTTACCACGGGACGATGCACTAGCAGGGGGATCAGCTCAACAGTAGTCTCGCTGCTAATGGACTGCACCTCTAAAACTTGACAGAAAGTCACCCAGTGCATTGGAAAACCTTTTAGTGTTGCGTACTTGGCCACGTGAATTATGGTCTTGCAGTTAACACAGTCCAAACCAACGTAACTGTTCTCTTCGAGCAACCGCATCCATCGATCGAGTTCATGTTGAATCTGACAGATATGGGATCTTTCCCCTTCTTGGAATACCCCACAAAAAGAGTGCTTGATGATATTGTTCATAAAAAGGTTTATTGGACGGGAAGCTGATCTGAGAAACCTAAA